>ML838733.1:8062-42232 GCA_009831015.1 Picea engelmannii
AGAGAGGGAGAGAGAGAGAGGGGTGCGGGAGGGAGGAGGGAGAGAGAGAGAGAGAGACAAAGTTTAAGAGGGGCAATATAGAGAGGGATTAGGTGTGAGAGTGTGAGACATATCGAGGCAAGGTCTAGTTCTAGGTAATGGTCAAAGTCTAGGTCTCGGTCTTGACATTCCTTCCCATGTCTAGGTCAAGGCCATTTCTTTTCTTACCATGCCTTCCCTTGTAATTTATCAAACTTGCTAGTGTGTGAGAGTGTGAGAGGGAGAGAGAGGAAGACAAAGAGGAGAGGTAGAGAGTTAGTATGTTATAGTGTGGGAGGGAGAGAGAGGAATATATAGAGGGGATATATAAAGAGTGTGTTTCAGAGTGTGGGAGGGAAACATAAACAATCATAGAAGGGAAGTAGAGAGAGTGTGAGAGAGTGTGAGAGGGAGAGAGAGGAAGACATAGAGTGAGGTAGAGAGAAAGGTAAATGTAGGAGAGAGGGGTATATGTAAGAGAGATATAGGATATATAGTAGGAGGAAGGGGGAGAGATAGGGGAAGGAGGGGGTAAGAGAGACAATGTGTGATAGTGTGATAGGGGGGCAGAGAAAGAAAAAGATGAGGGGTAGATAGAGTGTGAGAGGGCGGGTGAGGGAGACAGAGAGGGGGGAGTAGATAGACTGATAGTTAGAGTAAGTGAAATAGAGGGGAATACATAGAAGTGTGGATAGAGAGAGAGTGAGAGGAAGGGGGGATACAAAGGGAGATAAAGAGGGGGAATAGAGAGAGAAAGAGGGGCATAGAAAGAGTGAGACTGAAACTAACAATGACGAGAGAGATAAAGGGTGCGAGAGAGTTGGAAGAGAGTGGGGGGCATAATATGGGAGGGAGGGAAAAAGGGGTAAGGGTAGAGAGAGAGAGAGAGAGAGAGAGAGAGAGAGAGAGAGAGTATGATCCTTGTCAAGGAAAGGTCTAGATTTAGGTATTTCCATTGCTTGTGATGTGTAGGTATTTCCATGTCCAGGTCTTACCATGTATATGAATGTGAGAGGGAGAGGGAGGGAGACAAATATGGGGGGTGAAGAGGGAGAGTGAGAGGGATACAGAGAGGCGCGCTAGATGTAGAAGATATTATTATATTTAGGGGAGAGAGAGAGAGGAGGGGTGAATGGAAAATTAAAAATAGCTTATATGAGTGCCTGCATGCTCTTAGGAACACATGCACGTTACTAGAGTGTGTAGACGTTCCTAGAGAATGTGATCTCTATTAAGAACACGTGCATGTTCGTTTGAATTCAAATTGTTTTAGGAGGGATTGGAAATGTGTATGCTAAATTGGTTTCCTCATATTTAGGTTCTGGATGAAAAACATAGTGGTTCAGTCCGCAAATTGATAAAAACCTCCATTTTTTTTAATACCTCTCTATATCTATGTCTTTGAAATTATTTTTCTATAGGGTAAACAATTCAGTTGTTGAAGAAACTACAGACATAGACAGAGTTGACTATGTAGATTCCAAATATATAAATATTTTTTTAAATTAATATTGTTTACTATTTTTAATCTATTTTTGTCTTCTCATATATCAAAATCCTTGAATACATAGCTCTTTTATTTCTTCAATAATTTTTTGTCGGCTTAACCATTTCTCAATTGAGTTATATGATGCATTGTAGGAGACCGATATGTACGATCTAAAAAAATTATTTATTTTTATCATGTTAAGACCCTCTTAGCCTACATGAACAAAAGGGGTTATAATTTCAAGGATATATTGACTTTGATAGTTTAAAAAAATACATAAAATTAATACTATAAATTTCCAAAAAAAAAAAACTACACTGGAAAACAAGTTCTCTAGAAGTATACAAGTTTTTGGAACAAAATTTCATCATTAAGGTACTCAACACCTGCAGGAACAAAGACATATACCTTATATTTTGCTGGAAAAATAACATACCATTATTAGAAAAAATCAAATTTGACATACTTATTCACAATTTCTATGAATAAAAATATTATATTCGTAAATCTAATTCAATTTCCTACATTTCATCTTCTTACACCACATTAAAATTCATTGTAAAAGTAACTTGAATAATCCCTCCAAGTTAAAAGAAATTTTTTTCCATGTTTGCATTGCCACTAACGTGTCATGAGAGACCATCATTAGCTTGCACTCACCCCTAGTATTTTGTAGTTCAAAGAAATTAGACGAACCATTTTGTCAAGAAACTTATCAAATCATTTTGTCTTCTTCTGTTTCAGAAACATGGCCTAATATTAGGTTTATGAGAGTTTAATAATTACCAGGAAAAGGTAGCAAGTTTGATGAGAGTTGTTGTTGTTGTTCCAACAACAACCAGTGGCGAAACTCCAAATAAATACTTAGAAAAATTGACTCTCTAGCCATTGGGGAATCTCTTAGGATTAATCTCAAGTGAATATAATGTCACATACCTCTCTTTGTTGTGAGTCCAAACCCTTCCAGTATATGATACTATTTAACATGACACCAGAATAAACCCATATTTTTTGTTTAATTTTCTCCTATTGAAGCTTGGTGGGTACCATGTATTGGTAAAGGAAATGCATTCTAGGTATTTGATTTTCCCTCTCGCATTACTATTCCTAGACTTATGAAGGAGATGTGGCTCAATTTTATTTCTTAAAACGCAGGTTGTACTGAATCGAACTATGTATGCCATGGGAACCCTCCATTTTTGGCTGGATGAAGCCTATCCCCATTGTCCAACTTATGCAAATTGTATATTCCCATAATATGCGGCATGGATTCAATTGTGAAGTTGAAAAATATTGCATCCTAGGATAACAAGGCACCAAATTATGTTGATTCTCTAGAGTAGCTTACACGTTTTGATGGAGAAGTGTGAGAATTAAGTGACATGGGATGGGATGGGATGGGTTGGGTTGGATTTGAACATTGTAGAGAAACAAGTGTGCGATACCTTCTCTCATCCATTCCTAAGTGAGACTCTTAGAAAAATGTGTAGGGAAGAGAAACATTGATGACACTTTGTAGTTCACCATTGCAGACAGTGAATGAAATAGGTCATGCAAAATAAACAAAAAAATCAAACTATATAGGTAACTAGGGAATTGGCCACAGATGCAAAAAAAAATGGGGTAATATGGGACGTGTATAAATTTGACACAAAAAATTAATCAAATTTGGGTTAGCCAAAATTTATTGATGATTGAGGGCTCAGGTATCATATTGCATAAAATATTTCCATTAGGGTCGTTGGCTAATTGTAAAAGTAACTAAAAACATAAATAAATCAAACTCTCTTGGTGACTAACAACCCGTGCTTAAGTTGGATTCTATATGTTGTGTGCATGTAATGACTTTATAAGTTTTCTACAAGACACAAGTATTACCGATTGAACATTATACCAAACCTAGCAGTAAGTATCCAATGATGGTCAAGGTGAGATTTTGAGTGCCTAATAAGCATGGAGTTACATTTGGCCCTGATCTTTGGCAGTTCGAACTCAAAAAAAAATTAAACATCACTAGAGAACATATGTATCCACTAAAAAAAAAAAAACCAAATACAAAAGAGAGGCCTGTAAGAGAACCTCCTATCCTCTTGAGTGCTCTTCCAAAATGTTGGTAACATCATCGACCTGCCATCCTAGATCAAAAATTGTTTCCTATTAATACAATTAACACGCCCTTAAAATACAATAAAGCAATTTGTTGAAGTAACATTGATTCAATCTACATTCCACATCAAATATTGCACAAAAACTAATTATTTAAAGAGCCCAGATCATCAAATCACCAAAACTCTAAGAGATCCTGATGAAAACCTAGCTTAAACACTCAATGGATCCATTAGAAACCCATCTCAAGGGCATTCAGATGCTGAAAATAAATAACAAATGAAAGAAAAGAAAAATTACCTTGCCACCTATAAAAAACGAGCAATAAGCTTTGCTAATAAGAGTGGAAACCTAGTTAGTGGTGAACACCTTGACCTCCTCCTTTGCTATGGAGACCTTTTTCTTCGCAAAGTAATCTCTTTTGATCATAATCAACAACAACCCAAATCAAAACAAGGAGGAGATTTTTATCCGAGGTCAAAATAGTCAATGTTATGGGCTTAGGAAATTGACGACATTGTCCATGGACTTATGGTAGTGGTCAGTGGGCACACACTATTCACATGAACCTCAATTACAACATAAACCAAAATTAGCATGAAGGGGATTTTAAAAATATACCTTTCATAATAAATTTTGGATTTTGTTTTGCATTTCCCAAAAAACAAAGGGGCAAAAACTAAAAATCACATTTTTTTACTGGAAAATATTCGATAATACTTCTAGGACATGTTGGAATGCCATTGACGAGATTTGATAGGTTCAATTTTTATTCCTTCATCGTACCTTCTATCACAAATAATTGAACTCCCATGATGCCCTTTCGTTCATTGGATGGGGGATCACGGGTGGCCAATATTTCTGCAGAAGCGTGATTACATCCCCATCTCGAAACAAACTACCCAGCGATGGCGTTAGGACCGTTTGATGAGTATCAGGTGGATGGATAGATCGTATGTGATGACCTTGTTCACCTTTTGCAACCTATTTTTATCTACTTACCACATTGTCTTTTCGGTATCCTTATATTGATTGCTGATTTAGTGCATCCAACGGGAGAAAAGTCAATTGAAAACAATGATTGTTGATTTAGTGCATCCAACGGGCATAGAGAAAAGTCAACTGAAAACAATGATTACTAATTTAGTGCATACAACGGGCATAGAGAAAAATCAACTGAAAACAATGATTACTAATTTAGTGCATCCAACGATAATAGAGAAAATTCAACTGAAAACCATGATTGACTTTACTCCATGTCTATTGATGGAAGGACTCTCCACTCGAGTTATGTTGGGAAATATGAAGCTCTATTGATGTAGCCTATTGGTCATTCGATGAGGCTGATAGTAAGATCACTGTTGTCATTTAGTCCACTACCATCACATCACACACGGAATAGTTTATCAGAATGAGTTGTTAGATTTATGAAGTATCTTCAACTTGAGTAAAAAGAGAAATCCCAATATCCTTATCTTCTTCTCTCTATACAAATTTCTTTTCCTCATTTTATATTATATAAATTTCATCTCCACATTTCATAACCATGATTAAATATAAATCAATTTATTTTATATTACAATACCATGCTTAAATAGAAATCAATTCATTTACTATTATAACAACTAGTTAGTTATATTTGTTTTCCATATTGTATAAACTTCATTTCCACATTCATCATGATTAATTATAAATCAATTCATTTTATATTATAATTTTGATTAAATATAAATTAATTCATTTTATATTATAACTCTGATTAAATATAAATCAATTCATTTTATATTTACTTTATAATTATTGGTAATGGGCACAATTAATCATCTTTTAATCTAAAATTCTAATCTGATGGTTAACAATTAAAGATGCTGGAATATTCTTAGTCGTATCTCCTTGTATTTTTGAATGCATCAGTTAACGTGTTTACTTTTTAACATTTACCTAATCATATTAAGAAATTACTATAGCACTACATGATTGCCACGCTAACATTACCACGTTTGGATTATTAACCACGAATTTCCTCACTTGTCCCTGCTTTTTCCGGCAGAAGTAGACAGGTATTGCCAATATCCAGCCAAGTGAAAATGCAAGTATGATGGTAAACGTGGCCACACTGGACATGAGATGCCTGCTCACCCAATTCAAAATCGAAATGGCAAATTGGGTAAGGTGATGCCTGCTCACCCAATTCAAAATCGAAATGGCAAATTGGGTAGGATGAAGTGACACTGTTATTATTATTTGTATGATGCTCCGAAATCAGCATATAGAGTGCGTGCATATACTAGCACAGTCACATTGAACTAATATAGCAGATTTTATTTACAAATCTATTTAAAATTTATGTTAAAATTAGATTTAATAAAATAAATAATGCCTTTCAGGGTTCATCAGTCACAATTATGTAACTATGCTAATATAACAACTAGTTAGTTATGATAAAGTTGTGGAGTTATTACATTTAATTTAAGTTGTATTATTAATGTAATATTGTATTATATTATTGATTTACATATGAATTTGAATTGCCTTCGTTCCTTTTCAGCCTTCTTTGTCTTCTCTATTTTGTCCGTGTCCGTTATTTGACTTTCTTGATTTATCATTCTTGCTCCTCATTTTATCATGTGGTATCAGAGCAATATCAGAGCAAGTTTATGATCTGATAGCCTTGAGCATTGTGAAGAACTTTAAAGAGTTCAGGGAGTTCTGCGTGTAAATACATGTTGTGTGAGGTACCCAAGAAATTGTCTTGGTATAAGAAAGAGGGCAGAATAGAGAGGCACAGGGGAAACTAAACCGATACGTTTTGGTATAAGTCGTTGAAGAATGTGTTGATTGGTAAATGAATGAAGGGTGATCAGTATGGAGAAAGCGTCCATATTGTGAAATTGATTTCCGACCAAGAGGATGAGGCGACCATGTATGTGTAGTCCACCTTAAAAAAAATCGTGACGGTTTAATTGATTAACGGAAATGGTAAATTTATATCTCTGTTATTTTGTGATTTTCTGTAAATGACTCTGCGCTTCAACATGGGTATTTTATATCTGTGTTGTGTGTGTATCCTGAATGGTAAATCATGGTTTTTTTTTCTTGTGGCCTCCATTGTGAACCCTAAAATTTAAAATGCATGGAGTTCTACCTGCTTTCTCTACTTCCTGTTAAGCGTTTGAAATCCCAAATAGTAACTTCGATGCTGTTCTAAAATTGTTGCTACATGAATAGGAGTTTCTTTAGTATTTTTGGTGAGTTCTCACGACCTGTGCATGAAAGTTTGTTGCTGTGGTGTGAATGATGTGCCCTTAACCTGACTCCATAATTCTTCTACCTATCCAGCGAAGATTCTAATGAAGAATAGATGAAATGAAACGCTAATTCTGAACGTTTCCGACCTGCAACTCGTGATCTCCACTTGATCGTAGTATCTGTGGCCTCTAAGTTTGTTGTTCGTATGTTGACTGTGCCTAGAAAGCAATATGATTTTCAATGAGTTGGTGTTTAATAATCAGTATTTACAATTGGTGATGCTCCTCCTCTCACTCAGGCTGGAGAAATGTGTCTGTAGAGGAACGAAAACAAATGTGCAACCAACAGTTTCAGCGACCAGAAATTTGAATCCTTCCACTGTGGCATCCATTCATTAAAGTGCACATCCGCGATATATCTTCTTATTCTGGGATTTGAATTTGACCTGTCAGTCAGGAAGACAGGCAGTCCAGGGGGATTTTCTGTGGTAGTGGAAGACAATTTTGACTTTGTCCAACGAGGGAAAACAATCATGGTCGGTTCATCCGATATAACAATTCACAGTCATCCCAATATGAATATTTTGTATTGAATTTCGTTAGAATATAACTCTTCCAAATACATGGCCTGAAACATGAATCCAACAGGCAAAGAAAAAACCCTAAACATCAACCATTGAAAGTTTTATTCATTGAAGTTACATGGGATGATAATAAAGGATCAGAGAAGCTTTGGATGAGACTGCATTGTGTTACAGAGATGCGATTGTCCTCAAAATGATGGAAGGATTCATCACTTTGGTAGGTCTATGTATCTCCTGCTGCAACCCAATACAAACAAAAAAGTTTCCTTCTATACAAACAAAAAATTTTCTTCTAAAAAATTTTCTTCTAAAAAATTTTCTTCTATAGACCATGTCTTCGAATCTGGACTCTGTCTATGAGTAGAAAAGTACCCTGACCGAAGTTAGAATGGCAACCCACTCGTTGAGTGATCTGCACGTTAAAGAAGGAACGTTGTCACCTTAGATAGAAGGTGTTCCTTTTCGTGCCATCGAGGACAAAGTCAAATACTAGTTTGGTAATGATAATTTTAACTGAGTGTTTTTTAAATTATATGTTTCCAATTAAAAATTCATTTTATGAAGTTTGGAAGGAAAGGATCTATGTGTGAGTCATAAACCCTTAGAAAAATAAAAGACAGAAAATGGAATTTGTATGAGATAGGACCTATCAGGGAAACTGTATTTTGGCAAAACAATTTCATAAAGAGATACAAGGTGTTTTTATTTTGTAAAGGAGATATAAGGTGTTTTTATTTTGTAAAGGGGTTAGAAGGTGTTGTAAAAGAGTACGAGCTTCTATGAACAAAAAAGTGGTTGAGTGGTGAATTCTTTTTAAGTGTAAGAGTTTGGAGTAATAAGGATTTTATTATAATTGGAGTTATAAGGGTGCTTGTTACATCATCTTATTGTAAAATTGTAATTTGAGTTATATGGGTTTATTCTTTATTTGTTTTGCATTTAAGGATTTTGTTTTAAATGGAGTTATAGAGAGGTATACTTTTTGTCATAGTTATAAGGTGGTATTTTCCCTAGTTATAAGGGGTATATATATATATATATAATTGAAATATAAAATTTTACATGTAATGTTGTGATAAGGTGTTGATTGGAGTTATAAGGTGCATTGAGGGGTTATAAGGTGTTTTTAAATATTAAAAGGGTTAAGCATTTTGTTTCAAGTCTTAGACCATCCCAAAATTTAATAAGGGGGTACTAGGATTTTTCTATGTGAGTGGATTGGTTTATATTGCTTATTTTTTAGAAAAGTATACATGGAAAACAAAAAATTTAATACATTCTCATATAAAGAACACGAATCAATGTCTTAAGGAGGAAATCAAAAGAATATTTGCATAAGCACTTCAAAATGTCACGAATAAACAGAATGTTTAATATGTTGCATACATTGATTAAAAAGACTCCAACATATACAATTCCGATGCAAAAAGGAATGCTCACTAATGTTCTTACTTGTTTTCACATATTGCTCAAAAAGGTACATCTACTTCAAACACAAACAAAGTTTTTGACTAGACAGTTGACATCATTTAATGATGACACCAAAGAACAAGAAAATGAACTTAAGGAACAACAAAACAAACTTTCACTTATTGATTGTCAATTGCAATATGTTTTCCTTTGATGAAGTCAATGTAGCTTTGACTGATGACACTAAAAATAAAGTGGATAAATTGAAGGTTCAACATAAAACAAAGTGGATAAATTGAAGGTTCAATATAAAACAAAGTGGATAAATTGAAGGTTCAACATAAGGATCAAGTTGAGAATATAGATAAATTTGTTAGACCTTGTGAACAATTACGGTTTAAACGAAACATATATGGCTTAGGCTATGAGAAGGATTGTGATAACCTTTTTAATATTCCTAATTATTGTAAACCACTTACATTTGTGAGTGGTGGTATTTTGGTTAAGGTTGATAGGAAGGAAGAAATTGATAAGGAATATGTACATGATGTTGATCATGAAGCTAATAAATGTGTTTAGGATATTGATGATAATATATGTATTCAGGATTTGTTGGTTGATGATGCTCAGTTGGACAAATAACTTGTATTGTGTCGACATTGTCAGCCAGTTGGCCATGTTGAATTAAATTGTTTTGATCGCCATCCATGTGTTTTTTGTGGGAATAAAAATCATGTATCAAAAAGATGTTGGAAGCAAATAAAGATTCACAGGAAACAGGTCAATTTTTAATGGTTAGGGACTTGGTGTTGGAGTTTGGAAGATAAGTTATTGGAATGATCTTATCGATGAGCTTACACATAGGTACAACCATACTTGATTAGAGATATTTTTATAGTTGACAGAAATGGATGTTTTTCAGGATTGGATGATATAGGGCATGATCAGGGCCCACTTGATGTAGTCAGATTGAGTCTCAAGACTCCACTTGAATATGGTTTGATTACCCTTTTTCCACTTTCAATGGGGGTATATATCATTATCTAGAATTCTCACTTTTCAATCGACATATGTCAAACTTCAAGTTTCGAAGTTTAACTTACAGTATTATAGTTTATGATGATTGATTATGGATTAAATATTCAGGGTTGTATATGAGTTTATGATTTCAGGATGATGGATGATCGAGGATTATTTCAAGACATGATATTTGAGAAGTACATCTTTGACTTGAGATATCACAACTTTTATTTTACTTCTAAGTTCTAAAAAACTACAAAAGGAGAATGGTGAATTGCCGAGAATTGCATTTTATCGGCTCTTTTAAAGCTTTCAAATACATTGTGCTCAAACTCCATCTTGATCTATCACAACTTTTCTTTTCTTTCAAACTTTTAAAAGAGAATGGTGAATTGTTTGAAATTCCATTTTATCAGTATTTTCAAGATTTCAAATACATTATAATCTAACTCCATCTTGTCTTCTTCTCTCTATATATAATATACAACCATTTTTCTGTAATTTTGCATGGTATAAAAACATATCTACATCTCACAACCATAACCATTATTAAACATAGATTAATTCTCATGTGATCTGCAATTTGTTTCTTTATTATCTTGCTTCTGCACTACATCTTTCAATTGATCTAGAACAACCATTTTTTCCCTCCTAAGCCATAAAAAAACTAAGGAGAATTAAAATGGTAGGAAATAACATTTTATTCACCTTTCTAAGCTTTAAAATACATTGGACTAAAAATTACACTTACACCATCTACTATATACCATCAAACACCATGTTTTCTATTTCAAATGAATAAATTGCTATTTTATGTTAATCGTCTAAAACAAAATAATAGAATAGATTGAGTTGTTGTAACAGTGACAATGAATTCAACATTTGAGTATTTGTGTGAGAGTTCAATCGACCCATAATCTGACGATTTGAGTACTTGTGCAGGAGTTTAATGAACAACTAAACAAAATTAATATCTATGTGTGTAAACTACAGAGGTGTATAACAAGTTGTAAGCTTACTTTGCATCTTTGAGATTGAGAAATTAAATTTCATCCCATTTCCCATATCTAATTCTGTGTGATTTAATCTCTAAATTGTATTTTTGACTATTTCTCTTTGTTGCATTAATTTTGAGTAATTACTCAACAAATGGTATTAGAACCCAAGGAGAAGTCACTGATAATTCATTCAAAGTGAAGAAGAAGTCAATGATAATTCTCAGTAGCATGTTTTTCATCCTTGTAGATGAATTTTTGTTTAATATCATTGGAGAGAACACAACATGAGGCTTATGGAGAAGAATATAAATCCTTTACATGAAAAAGTCCCCGACGAACTGAGTCTACTTGAAGAGATAATATAGATGAAACAATATACCAAAATTGTTGATCATTTAAATGAATTTAATACTCCATTATGCCAGTTAACTAGTATGGATGTAAAAATCTATGAGGAATATAAGGTAGTGACGTTTTTGTGTTCGTTTCATGAATCATGGGATCATCTAGTCACTTCTATTAGTTTTAGAACAACAAACACCCTCGAGTTTGGTTATGTTGTGGGATATTTGTTGTCTGAGGAGATGAGGAAAAAATCTAGTATAGAAACCTCCACACTAGAAGCATTGGTGGTTGGAGGGGAATCGAGAGGTACATCCAAATCCAAGTCAAAGAGAAAGTTGAGATGTTGGTACTGTGGTAAATAAGGGCATCTAAAAAACTAATTGGAAGAGAAGAGAATACAAGGAAGACTTAAGTAATGAAAAAAATCTAGTTGAATCAAGTTCAATTATGGTTGACATAGTCTTTTATGTTTGTAGTGTCTCACAATATCAAGAAGAATGGTTGTTAAATTTTGGTTCTTACCATCACATGTGTTAACATAGAAGTTGGTTTTCTTCTTACCAATCTATAGATGACGATGTTGTCTTGATTGGAAATGATATTTCGTGTAAAATTGTTGGGATTGGAAGAATTAATATTACGATGTTTGATGGGATTGTAATAACATTGATGGATTTTAGACACGTACCTGAACTTAAAAGGAATTTAATTTCTTTTGGATTCTTGGATTCTGGAGGTTATAACATTACATGCCAAGGTGGAGCATTGAAAGTGTGTAAGAGAATCTTGGTGGTTCTCAAGGATACAAATATTGGAAAAATTTACAAACTTGAAGGAAACACTCAAGTAAATGAATCAACGATGGTATCTAAGGAAGAACAAGATCTAGTTGTTTATGGCATCAACGACTGGGCCACTTGAGCAAAAAAGGGTGTGGGCTATAGGTGTTGGAAAACTTTAAGTTATTTCCTGAATTACACTCTTTGAATTTATGCAAGTTTAATATCTATTTTGGTTATAGTGATGGAGATAAAGGATGTAGATTGTAGGATGTTGTTACACATCAAAATGACACACTTAAGTACCTCACCCTAAGTGTTGTAAAAGTGTAATATGCACCTTGCTAAGTGTTACATACACCTTTACATCATGAAAGAACATTTGTCACAATCCCTATTCAATGAAGAGGTAAAATATATCATATGAAGGTCAAAATACTATGTGTACATGAATTATTTATTAATATTCATAAAAAGGAAATTAATTTAGTGTGAGAATCCACCTCACATTTTGGTTTCCTAATCTCAAGGAGAGGTTGAGAATCTCATGGATGGTTGAGATATTTTCCCAAACCAAAATCCTAATTTGGTGGATCTTGAGAGATATTTCCTCCTTAAAATCCTTGAGAGGTATTTTGTCCCTAAAATACTTGAGATATATTTTCTCCCTAAAAATCTTGGAGATCCCATTTTAGTGGATCTAGTGAGTTATCTTATCCATGGTGGTTAAGCCTCCAAATCCTATATAATGAAGGATTTCCATGGAGAAGAGGACGCAGATTATAGGTATCAAACATTTTATTCTAGAGGGAGTTTGGAGATATCAGACTTACGATCAGGGGATTCATGCAAAGGTTGGATGAGGAGAGCTCAGAGGAGCTACAACTGACATCATTCATGGTATGTAAGTTTTCTTTGTTCTCATTTAATATACTTTGCCTATTTCCTTCAAGTATGTGGTTTCATGTGCTTGTATATGTTTAATTTGAATTGCATAGATGAATTTGCTTTGCCTAATCCATTAGAGTAGAAGGAAGTCACATGTTTCTTGTTTTTCATTGTAGGTATTGATTTGTGCCAGGAATTGGATCAAGATTGTGGATAGGAGCAACTATGACAAACATCGTAAATAGACTACATCCCACTTTACCTTCTCCCCTCTTTGTCAATAATAAAATGGAGTTTATAGGAATGGTAGTGTGCAAATGATCATTTATGTCTTGGTATAGGGGTCAATGATCCAAGGGAAAGTTCACCCATCCGTAGGGGAATATTTATGTAATAGAAATTTACGACTCCAATGGGGAAGGAAATTGACTTGTATTTCGTTGGATCATTTGAGATTTTTCCCATAGTTATACCTTATTTGTTTTTTGTTTCTGATGTACTTCCCTTTCTCTCTTCTTCATTGAAGATTTCACAGAGTCTTTGGTAAATATTTTTTGAGTTTTTAGCCTTCTTTCTGATTTTTTGGGAAGGGGAGTGCTCCTCTACTATGTACACCAGAGCACTAATCTAGGATCAACGATCCCCTGTAGTGTATAACAGAGCATTGTAGCACTCTTTCCCTTTGTAAATAAGAGAATTTATCTCCTTTTCTAGGTTTTGCTGCCCCTTTTTGCTTACTTTTTCTTAGTCTAATCCTAAGCGGATTTTCGCTCAGATACCTTTGAATACTCTTGACTTTGTTTTGCTGAGAGTTGGGAATTTATGACTCATTTTTGTTTATCCTTTGATTTTTCCAACTTTCTCTTAGTTGTGGTCCCCTTGGGTTCACAGGATCCTTTGGTTCTTTTTTCCTTTGGAGTTTATCTGATCTTCGTCTCCTAAATATTTCAAATTACTTGATTATTTAAGATTGTTCATCAACTAAGGTTTGAAAAGGTTGCTTGGTATTGAGCCTTCTTGTCTTCATTTGAAACATCTCGCTTTTATGGATGATTAGGACTCTTATGACAACCTGTTTGAGGATTTCCGTGAGTGTTTATATTCTTTCTCTTTTGCATCTTTGAGTTCTTGATTGAACAAGTTATCATACTTGTTTCTTTCAGTTTTTGTTATCCTTTGAGTGCATCCTTTTTTTGAAATCTTTTTGCTTCGTGTCTTTTGTATATGCATCCGAATTTTTCATTTTGATTGAAAGTAATGAAGTATTAAAGGATTTGCATTTGCTTTATTTTAAAATCAAATAAAGAAGATAATCGTGTTCTTTCATTTGGGTAGTGTAGTAGATTACATTTAGAAAATTGCATTGAGGAATTGGGTGTTTTTGTTGAAGAAAGTTGAACCTCTTGTCCATCCTGTATGTAGGATTCATTGAAGAAAAAGATTTGCATCCCATTATTATGCATTCTTTTGGAGTTGAGTCTAAAAAATCATAAGTTTCACTTTCACACCCTTGAGTAAACAACAGCCCTAAAATGAACGCTTATAAAATTGACCAGACACTTTCCAAAGCATTAGCTTAAAGTGTAGGGATTTGGAATAGGTTGTGAGGAAAACTTTCCAAAGCCATCAGACAAATATAGAATCTTGTTCTAGGGAGTGGTAAATCCAATTGTTCGTATAAGCATAATCGAGATTCCCCTCTTATAGAGGGGTTAAACATGAGGTCCCGTGAGGGAGATAAGCGGATATTTTCCCTCCAAAGCTTAACCCACGTAGCAAAAATATCATTTATTGGGGGTTCTTCCTAAGAAACGACTGGTTCCGCTTGGTCTCGAAGGTTCGTGAATCCCAAATCTGTTCAGGGTTCTCAGTAGTATTATGGTCCACTTTTCTTCAGTTCTCTTAAATAATTTCATACTTTTATCCTGCCCATATGTTCCTTCCCAACTGTCGATTGTACCCTCGCAGAGGCTGACTACGATTTGGTAACCTTATTGGCATATATCTATAGGGTTGATACACAATGTGATGGTGAATGGGAGTCTTTGTCATACTTAGGTTAGACATTGGTGAAACTCACTCGGGCTCCTTGGAGGGTACATCCATAGGTAAAACTATGTGGGAACTTACACTAGGGCATAAGTCCATTAAGAAACTCGCCAACGTAACTGATCTATCTGATCTATCCCAGCCCCTTCCTATATTGATCTCGCGATGTTGGATTTCACCACCAACTAGTGGTTTCATTGTGGGAAGGTTTGTTTGATTGTTTGTTTCTTATATTTGTAGCGTGTGTTGTTTTTTTTACTTAGTGGACCTTAGCTCGAGTTAGTATCAATGGCGTCAATTCCTAGGATTACCAACGAAGGAACCTCTTTTCCCAAGGAGCCTTTCCCCTTTCCTTCTTTTGGAAATGTTGGTCCTACATGCATTACCACACTTAGTATTCTGGTACTCACCATCAGGTTACCTCTTTGTTTTTTTCCCAAATCCAATGATCTCAACCTTTACCAGTGCTTCGAATGCACCTAATTATTCAGATATAAGTACACCACCTGCAAATTGAACTCATGTCGGCCTTTCTCCTTCTTCACTCGTCAGGGCTCCTTCCCTTTCTCCTTCTTCGCCTAGTGAAATATCTAAAGCAAGTAGCTAGGTTGATAAGAAGAAGAAGAAATGGAAGAGGAAGAAGAAGAATAATCAGAAAGAGACCAAGCCTCCAACTGCATCAAGTCATGTTGGATTTGAGCAACCAATTATTGTTAATTGTACTAGGAGTGTTGATAAAGTCAACAATTCTAAAATGAAGAATCCTAAACCCAAATTCCCTTGCAAGCTTTGTAAGGGTGATCAATTTATGAGGGATTTCCCTTGTCTCCCCAAGGTCTTAGAAATGTGGTCTTCCACATCATCACCTTCTACTGAATATGCTAGTGACACCCCGTCAACTAGTGATGTTAAGATTGGTAAGAAGAATAGAAATTTCAAATTTCCTTGTATGTTATGCAAATGTGATCACTACTCTCACCTTTTCCCTCGTATGGACGATGCTTCTTATATTGGGAAAAGATTCAACTTCCAACTGGTTATCATAAGATCTCTCCCAAACCATCATTAGTTGATGGACTGGTCAATCTCATTCCATCCCGAGTTAGTACGGTTGATTAGGTGGTCAATCCAGTTTCATCCTCGGTTGAACCACTAACCCAAGTAAATGATCCAATTCCGTCATCGATCGTCCCAGATATTCATCTGAAAAGTTAAACCCATGTGACTGATTGAGTTCCATCATCGATCGATCCCACTCCTCCCTTGAAGAGTGCAACCAAAGTGGTTGATCCAGTTTCTTCATCGGTCAATACCACTCCTCATTCAAGGAGTGAGGATGTCGGCCAGGTTTGACTCATTAATATTTATTCACCCATACAAGGGGGAACTTTTCCCATACCGATGGCACCCCCTTCAATCATTCAAATGATTTCTATTAATTGTAATCAATTGAAAAAACCCCATCTTCCTTCGTACTTTCCTTTCCAAATCATCATGCAGCTTTGTGATAGGAATATTCCTAACACTATAATAGACGAAGGTGATTATGTTAGCATCTTATCCATGAATTCTTGGAAATATTTTGGTTCCCCGCAACTTGCACCTATGACTCAGAATCTGTTGACCTTTGAAATAAGATTTAGTCAACCTTTAGGGATCCTTCCTTAGTTTCCCATTACTTTGGGAGGAAAAATGGTCTACATCGATGTGATGGTAGTTCATGACCCCTTGTAATTTAACCTAATCCTCACGAGAGAGTATGTCTACATTATGAGATATTTTGTGTCCACTCTCTTTCGAGTGATATGTTTCCCTCACAACAGAAACATAGTAACAATTGATCGACTTTCATTCATTGACCCTCATATGATGGTCAACCATCCTCCTTCCCTGAATGGTCCATACATTCCAGCGATGTCCTCCCCACCACAGGTCAATTATGTAACGAATTTCCCCATGCATTCAACCCCTCACGAGAGAGAATCTCTCCCTTCTCCTGACATAGATCCGGTAGTTGACATGGTCATCTCTTCAATAAGTCTATTAGAACCAAACATCCCTACCCTTATCGAGGTTGTCGACATGTATTCCTTCCATTGTGCTTTTATTCCATCTAGTGAAGATCTCCTGGAAGCCATGGATGAAGTCTGTCCCTTGACATGTATTCCTTCCAGAGAATTTTCCTCTTAGAAGCCATGATCAAGGAGAGGTTTTGACCATAGTTTTTCTTCTTTGTGGAAATATTGTTAAAAAATGAAACAAAGGTCTTGAGCATAGTTTTTCTTCTTTGTGGCAAGCTCGTTAAAAAATGAAACAAAAGATACGAGCATAGTTTTCCTCTCTGTAGCAAGCTCGTTAAAAAAAGAAAATAAATATGGGGATTGAACCTGGAGCCATGAGCATAGTTCTTTTCATGTGTCAAGCTCGTTAAAAAATGAAAAAGTCACCTCTCCTATCAAGTACAGTATTTTCACTAGATATTTTAGATATCGAGTTGAGTCTTTAGCTAGATCTAGTAGATGTCAAGTCGAGTCTTTCGTTAAGTCTCATATTTGAACCTTCTTTTCCTCATACTAGTGAAAATATTTCCATTAGTAACCAGAAACCTAAACAAGGAAAGAAGATGAATCAATGGAGGAAACGATGCTTGGGAGGTAGGTCTCGAGCCGCTAGACATCATGCTTGAGAAAAACTACCAACTGTTTCCAAAGAAGTTGGGGTAAACTACCTCTAGAGAGACACGCTGCTAGGAGTGATCCTCGTTCGAAGGTCATTCCCATTGTAACGTAGTAGTCTTTTTATAGAATGAGCTTAGTATTTGTTCTTTCTCGTGCTAGTAAATACATGAGAATAAGTTATCGGGATTTGTATTTTTTCTTTCTTGTGATCGTAAATATGTGCAAATAGGTTACCAAGTACACTTTTATCTATTTTTCGTACTCGTAAAATCTTTACGAAAAATGAACTCTTTGGAGTCTTCTTTAAACTCTTTTCAGACTCTCTAAACATGAAAAGATTGTCGAGTGATCTTGGTTCCTTTCACACTCATTAAAATGTTTGAAACGACATCGTTTGAGTGATAGTTTATCTCTTTTTTGGCTTCGCGAGACTAATTATGAAAAATGAACACTCTAATAAAGCATGATTAGAATATTTATCCCCTGTATTGTTTTACACTTTTCAGACTTGGGAGACTAAATTTACAAAAAAATCATCCATGGAGTCTCCTTTAAGTTCTTTTCAGAGTCTCTAAACATGAAAAACCTGCTAGTTTTCCTTCTCTCGACTTGTTAAACTACACATTGGAGGTCCCATATGGGAATGAACCCTTACTTCTTCTAGTTCGTTAAATAAAGGAAGAGGAAATTACTGAAGGTGACTTATATCGAGCATGTGTTACTCTCCTCGAGCTCATTAAATGAAAAAGAGGTACTCCTCAATCTGGGTGGGGGGGAAATTGAAAGAATTAGGTCAATTTTTTGGGAATCCTTTATGGTACCTATTGTCTCCCTTGAACATTGCACCTGTTTGTGTCTCGTCTTACAGTTAGCTAATCACCTTGCCTCTGATTCATACCAATTCCATGTGTTTCCATACTTTTTCCTCCAGTCGAAAAATCTTCTTATTTTTGTCACATTGCATTCTTGGTACCCATCGAGTCAATGTTGCCAAGTTAGTTTTTGTGCCCCATCATGTTCAAGGGATGTTTTAGTTCAAACCATACATTTGCAGTATTACCAAGTTCCATTTTGTTTATCAGTCCATACTCATTCGATTCACCATCTTACATCACTTTTCGGTGTCAGTTTCGTGTTCATAATGGGGGATACATCAAGTCCTTCCTTCAATGAGTCTCTCCATGTTGAATTCAATACATCATCTGAGAATTAGACTTAGAAACCAGTTAATACCTTGGTGTAACACACCCACGATGGGGCAAAATAAAAAAATAAAAATTGTCCTCCTTACAAGAACAAATCCTTTCTCTCTACGATTACTAATTTGGGAAGTCTAGGACTCAGCCCAACTCTTCGGTCAAGGTTATCTGATTCTCTAAGTCAAAAAAGACTTCGAGACCTGATAGTATCACCTCCTAATAAAACACATGCCCTTCTGGCTTCTGGTACAGATCTTATGATACCTACGACCTTCCCCTTCGTGCTTCAATGAAGGCTCGGAGTTGGCATTATCCCCCTTTTCTTGACCCCTCCTCAGATGTGACCTTAGGCGATGACCTCGCACAAACAAAAAATTGCAGGCATGGCCAAAGGTGGTTTGAAACCAAACTACTTTTCAGCCTGCAATCCTCCTCAAGCCTCCACGTGTCCTTTCTCCAAAACCGAGGTTTGGATTGCGGCCCGCCCTCAACTTTTTAAAGTTCACACACTTCCAATCCCCACAATGTTACAGGACCGTCGATCTCCCAATCTTGATAGTACTATAGGAACTAACGGTTTAAATATGCCCTTTTCAAATCCATGGACCATATCTTCCCCTCCTAAATCAACGGATGTGATATCCTTCATGATTTAGGACTTTGGGCTTTTCAATTCTCAAACCCTGCTTTCCTTTGTACATCAATCTTCCGGAGTTGGAGATCTACAGACACCCACCCTCCTAAATCAATGACCCTGCTTCTACTTCGAGTGTTTGAAATTTCAACTAGATCAACGGTCTGATGGCCCTCTTCTCGATCAATGGTCGAGATCTCCTTTGAGTCTCCGGACTTCTAAGATCTCAAATCTCAATCTTCACCCTTTTTCCCAACGGCTCTTATCTGAATTTTATGATCCACCGACACATGTCAACTGGATCTAACAATCAAGGATTACTTTGGGTCTTTACCCATATTCCACAGACTCCTGCCACGTGTTCTCGAGATCTGACAGTTCGGATCTACTTCGGATGATCTAACGATCGACATTTACTTCGAGTGTTTTCCTAGAATCCATATATTCACGCCACTTGTCCTCTAGATATGACGGTCCAGATCTATTTTGGCCCTTCGGTACTTCAACTCTTCGGCATTTTGGGCTTCAAGAGTTTCAACTCTCAATATGAAACTCTCGAGGTGATTTCTCCAAAGTCTATGATCTGCCGCCACATGTCCCTCTGGACCTGACGGTTATGAATTAATTCAGGACTTTAACCCGAGCTCACAGATCTATGCCACATCTCTACTAAACTTCGACGGCCCAAATCCACTTTGGATGATTCGACACCTGATATTTACTTCAGGCGATCTGATGATTCAGATTCACTCTGAATGATCGGATGGGTGAGATTTACTTCGGACTTCCGGCTCTCTGAGCTTCAAAAATCTCAAGTCTCAAACTTGCCTCCTCTCGAATAGATTCCTCCAGAGTCCATGATCTGTCAGCACGTGTCCCTCTGGATCGAACTATCCAGATTCACTTTGGGTCTTCGGGGTTCGGGAATTTTAACTTTTAACCGAAAACCCTCAAACAGATTTCTTTGGAGTCCATGATCCGTCTCCACGTCTCCCTCTTGACGATGGATGATCCCAAACTACTTTGATACTTCAGAACTTTGGTAAGTCCTCTTGTCTTATGTGTGAAAGGTACTAAGGTTCGTACACCTTGTTTAGATCAGATGGTTTTTGATCCTCTACAATGTGATCCAACGACCAATGTCTCTCCTCCTCCTAGGATTCCGACTTACTCCGACTTAGAAGGTTTTCTAAGTGCTCAAAGGATTTGACCTTTGCTCCTCCTATGGGCCCATCTCCTGGATTTCGCCTGCGCTCCTAAAAGCGCTATCTCTTCTGAGCTTGATCTCTTTGAAGGTTTTCCTCATCCCACGCACTCCTTGCATTTCAGGGATCACTTCAAACTCAGATCGAAGGTTCCAAAATGCAGGTTCTTTACCAGGGAGTTTGACCTCCGCAATCTAGAAAGTTCTCGCTCGATTCTACTCTAACCGGTATCGTTGATCCTCGATCCCTTCGAGATCAATGCCAAGGGTGAATTGCAGGCCGCTAACTAGCGCATCCACTATTTTCACCTCTTCTTTCTGCAGTGATTCCCCACCCTCAATCTGCGTTCATAGATCGGCGATGCATATCAATTGCGGGGTTTAACTTGACCTTCGTACAACTTGACATCTCATAGCCTCGAGTTCCAAAGTTCCTAGACCCAAGTCATGTGGATCTTCATAAAAATCTGGGGCTATGATCCCCACTCTTAGTCGGGTTTTTGGGTAAGGAAATAAGTGCAAGTTCAGATTCTGCTAGACTACAAGTTTGAAGGGAACACCTTCCTGACTCGCAAACCTTTAACCTCTAAATCAAGGCAAGATAACTTGTGAGGTTACGAAATCGGTAGATATGCCCAGAGGCTTGCTCCGACTCTAGAACGATGATGTAAATTCCTGGGGAAAGCACCTTCGAGTGATTAAAATGGGGCGTATTGAAATTCAAGAAAAATTATAGGTTCTCAAGGAAACAAATGCATACTCATAACTTAATCATTTAATACAGAGAAAGAAACCTTTATAGACATGTAAATACTCGCATGTATCCATTATTTACAATTCAAAACATACGGAAAGAAAACACTTATCAAAACCATAGAGAGTGATGCGACTTCTGAAAAGGGTGCTCGTTTCCACCCAACCATAGGCTCAGTCAATCCCAATGGATTTATCACTGGCCACCCCCGATCTTAATCCATGATTTTTTTATATTCAATCTCTTACTTCCATCTCAACGGAATTTAGGGACGAAGGTTACTCTCCTTCTCCCAATATAGAAAATAGATAAGGACAAAGGTTACTCTCCTTCTCCTGGTTCAATATCTATTTTCTGTGATCATAACTCATTGTTCCTCTTTCATTCCTTCCTTGGACCCGAGAGTTTCCTCTCTCGTCTGTGCATTTTTCTTCGTAACTCTCCCCCTACCCACCACACTCCCTTTCTTGCCTTTTTTCCCACAAGATTGTGTGTATCTCAAATTTCTAGTCCGTGGTAAGGTCTAGAAGCCTTAC
Source organism: Picea engelmannii (assembly GCA_009831015.1). Taxonomy (NCBI): domain Eukaryota; kingdom Viridiplantae; phylum Streptophyta; class Pinopsida; order Pinales; family Pinaceae; genus Picea; species Picea engelmannii. The sequence goes on from ML838733.1 coordinate 30,002, forward strand.
GAATGGGTGGTCTACCCCATACCCTCATTAACTCTTGAGGAGGCCTTCCCACCTACCAAATCAACTGTAATTGATTCCTGGATTAGGGGGTTGTTCTGATCTGAGAAGTTAATTCCAGCATGGTACTGGTTCGGTGGAGGTTAATGCAACCATTCCTGGTCACCTCCACCACCTTTCACAACATTTTGTGGTCTTTCTTAGCACATCGCCTCTTTCATAAGTCATGCAACATGTAACCATTTTCTATTAAAATAAAATAACTTACATTCATAGACTTTCTACACAAGGTCCATCAAATCAAATATTTACACTTTTAAGTTTTCCATAGTTCCTTGGCCCATATAGTTATATTTACAAAATGGGGGAAACTGGGTGTTACAATTCCCTCCCCCTTAAAGGAACATCATCCTTGATGTTCTATCTGTCATTATGGCATGTATGTATAGGAGTAAACAAAATAAGATATGCTTGTCTCATGGCATCCTCCATTTCCCACATAGCCTCATCTGGGCCAAAGTGTTTCCATTGCACCTTGACCTATGCAATGGTTTGGTTCCTGAGTGAGGTTTCCTTCCTATCTAATATGCATTGGGGTTCTAGCAGGAGTTCTCCCTCCGTCTCCACCTGGATCACAGACCAGTCAATTATATGATTAGCATCATGTACATATTTCTTCAATAATGAAACATGAAAAACATTATGTGCCTTTACAGTGGGAGGAAGTGTTATCCTATATGCTACAGGTCCCACTCTATCTAGGACTTCAAAGGTTCCACAATACCAAGGTGCCAATTTGGCACAGGCTCCCATTCTCAGGGAACTCTTCCTGGGTCTAACTCTGAGATAGACATGGTCTCCAGTATTGAACTCTTGGGGAGTTCTTTTCCCATCAGCATAACTTTTCTTTCTATCCTGATAAATCTTCATATTTTTCTATATCTGAATTACTTGTTGTTCCATTTCTTTCGGCATGTTGGGTCCGATTGTAATTTTGTCCACTGGATTAGTCCAACTAATTGGAATCTTACATTGTCTACTGTAGAGGGCTTCAAAAGGGCTCATCTTCATAGAATTCTTGATAACCGTTGTTGTAGGAAAATTCTACCAATGGTAGGTAGTATTCGCACTTCTTAGGCTGGTGCATTACATGCATCCTTAGCATGTCTTCCACAGTTTGGTTCACTCTTTCTGTTTGTCCATCTGTTTGAGGGTGGTAGACTGTGTTGAACAACAATTTAGTCTCAAAACCTACCATTAGGGATTTCCAAAATCTTGATGTAAATTTGGTGTCTCTGTCAGATATAATTTCCTTGGGCATTCCATGCAGTCTGAATATCTCCTTCATGAAGATGTTGGCAATATCTATTGCCTTTCAAGTTGAATTGACAGGGATGAAATGGGAAGACTTACTCTATTTGTCCACCGCGACCATGATGGAATCATTTTGGTTGGTTGACTTTGGTAGTCCGGTGATGAAATCCATGGATATGGTTTCCCATTTCCATTCTGGGATTGGTAGGGGTTGTAACAATCCTAATGGATGCTAGTGTTCTGCCTTAACTTGCTGGAACTCTAGGCACTTAGCTAGATATTTAGCTATGTGTTTCTTCAACCCAGGCCAATAGAATTGTTTCCTAGTGGCCGTGATCATCTTCTGATATCCTGGGTGACCATTATATGGTCTCTTATGTATTTCATCCATTATGAACCTCTTCAAGTCGTCACAGTTTGGAATATACAATCTGTTTATGTAAGTCAGCAGCCCTTCCTCGAGCATCTGGTAGCCTTGATACTTCAGAGTTGTAGGCTCTTCTCTTAGGTATGAGGTCACAGTATTGAAGAATGCATATGTCTCTTGTGCATTTCTGACTCTTTCCATGACATCTGTTTCACAAGCGTTTACTATTTCTAGATGAGTCGTTTTTATACTCCTGCTAAGGGCATCAACCACCCTATTTTCCTTTCCTTTTATGTGTTTGATTTCGAAATAAAATTCACTTAGGAGATCCATCCACGTAGCTTGCCTAGAATTGAGTTTTGGTTGATCAAATAAGTGTCTCAATCCATAATGATCTGTCATAAGCACAAATCTTCTACCCAGGAGGTAGTGCCTCCACATTTTTAAAGCATGTACTATGGCAGCGAATTCTAGGTCATGGGTCACATAATTGATCTCATTCTCATTTAATTTCCTAGACGTGTAGAAAATTACATGTCCCTCTTGCATAAGGACCCCTCCGAGTCCTTCCTTCTAGGCATCTGTTCACACAAGGAAATCATTATCCGGGTCTGCAATATTTAGCATGGGTGCATGGGTGAGGAGGTATTTCAGTTCCTAAAATATTTCTTCACATTTCGATGTCCAAATGAATTTAATCACCTTTTTCTGAAGGGCGGTGATTGGACATCCAATCTTGGAAAACCCTTTTATGAACCTTATATAGTATCCTCCTAAGCCCACGAAGGATCTAATATCATATACATCCTTCGGGGTAGGCCATTCCATAATAGATCTGATCTTGTCGGGGTCTATTGCCACTCCTTCCTTAGAAATGACATGGCCTAGGTAATGGACTTGCTTCTGAAAGAAGTCTCACTTGCTAAATTTAACGTAGAGTTGATTCTCTCTTAGTACTTGAAGTACGAGTCTAAGATGTTCTTCATGCTCCTCCCTGTTATTGGAGTAGATTAGGATATCATCAATCAAAACAAATACAATTTTGTCCATAAATTTTCTAAGTACATTATTCATCAAGCACATAAAAGTGGCGAGGGAATTGGTTAACCCAAACAACACCACCATGAATTCATAGTGACCATACCTTGTCCCGAAGGTTGTTTTTTGGATGTCTTCATCCTTAATCCAGACTTGATGGTAGCCAGACCTTAGGTCGATCTTCGAGAATATGGATGCACCTCCCAATTGGTCGAGCAGGTCATCGATCCTTGGTAAGGCGTACTTGTTATATATGGTTTCCTTATTGAGTTATCTGTAATCTATGCACAGTCAGAGTGTGCCATCTTTCTTTTTCACAAACAGGATGGGCGCTCCCCACGAAGATACACTGGGTCAGATGTAGCCTTTGTCCATCATCTCCTTTAGTTGTAGCTTGAGCTCAACCAGCTCTAGCATGCTCATTATGTATGGCGTTCTAGATGCTGGTACCACTCCCGATGTAAGTTCTATCGAGAAGTCAATATCCCTTCTCGAAGGTAGACCTGGTACTTCTTATGGGAATACATCCTTGTATTCTCTTAATATGGGGTGGTCCTCTAGGTTTGGTTTGTCATCCTCAACAGATTCCAATATTTGTATGGCATATAAGGAACACCCCTTTCTGCAATACTTTTTCATTTGAAGGGCTGATATTTGCCTCACTAGGATAGGCTTTTGAATCCCTTGGAGGGTTGTCTTTATCCCTTCTTCATTTACACATTCTAAAGTTTTATGATAATAGTCCAATTTAGTTTTGTAAGAAGCCAACCAATCCATACCAATCAAAAGTCATAATATCTCAGGGGAAATACGTTAAGGGTCGCTTGGGTGGGCAATCCACCCATGATGAATTGGCAAGCTAGTATGACCTCTGCCACTTTTATTTTGGTCCCAGTGGCTAATTGCACCAACCACAGTTTAACATTTCTAGTTGGTTGTAGTTTACACTTATCAATAGTTTGAGGGGCCACATAACTCAAATTAGAACCTGGGTCAATTAAAATAGAAACTAGATTGTCGACGATCATACCTTCTAGCTCGACCAATGAATCTTGGTGGTCGGCTTGATTATTTTCCAAGGCCGCATAGATTCGTGGCATGATCCTAGCCACATAATTGGCGGTGGTCACTTCTTGGATGTTTTAGACTTTCTTACTGTTCTGTTGTCTATGTGGGCAGTCCCTCAATTTATAATCCTCTCCACAACCCCAACATTTAAATGGTTCCTTATTTAGGTTATCAGTGTTTCTTGGGGTTTTCTTAAAAGTTTTATTTCCACTTTGAGATGGGAAATTTTGTTGATATACACTTCTAGTAAGAAAGCTCCTTCTAGAATATTTTCTATAGTTCCTGAATCTTGAGGATTTAAAACCCTTCTTTTGGAATCCCTAACTAATCCCTTTCTTCCAGTCCTCGTGAGGTCTTGTCTTATTCCCAAACTATTCATAACAACACCTATCCTTCTAGATAGTTTCTTCTAAGGGCTCTGGTTCTTCGAACTCAATTTTGTCCCATTAGGTCTGAGGTAACCCACTAATGAACCGCTGCATTTTTAATTTTTCATCTTTTATGTAGGGTACGTACCTCAGTAGTTCAAGGAATCTATTGACAAATTCATCTATGGTAAGATGCCCTAGCCTGACTTCATATAATTCCTTAGTCTTCCCATCCATGTATTTCTCTGACAGATACTACTTCCTGAAGTATTTCTCAAACTGTTTCCATGATAGTTCCTTCTCATGGACTCCTTTCACGTTCCTAAGGTCTTCTTACCAAATGGAAGCCTTTCCATTCATGTTAAAGATGGTTATTCGAGCCTTCAAGTTTTCATAGTAATAATGGACTATGAAGTATTTCTTTAAACCAAGCAACCAAACTTCAACCTCTTCTCCCTTCCTAATCTCTCCATCGAAAGAGGGTGGTTTGGCTTTCCTGAATTCTTCAGGATCATGATTTTTAGAACACTTATGCTTCTTTCTTTTCCTTTGGGAATATGAGCTTGATTTTCTACTAGAAGATCCTTCAGATTTTCCAGCTTCCTTTCCAGAGAAATCTACCAATGAGTGTCCCCTGCCTCTAGATTGGGCCTTCTTTGAGGTGCTTCTCCTATTGTGGTCACTTATGGAGTCATTTTTTTGAATCTCAGGTGGACTTCGAATTCTCTTCTTATGTCGTCGGTCCACATGAACGGTCATGGGTTCATGCTGTAGTTGCCTCTGTATGTCAGATAAGATATGCAACAAGACTGCATTGATTTCTGTTTGTTTTTCTTGCTCCTTTATCAATCTCTCGTTGTTAGCCTTGCAACTATGTAATTTGGCCCTGAGGCTCCTTACAGTTTCAGCGAGATCTGGAAGGGTTTCCACCGCCCTCCTTTCGTCAGATTCTCCGTCTCTATTGTGGGAGCCATCCCCCACTTCATGACATGTCACCATCCTTTATTCTTGAAGTTTTTCCGTGATTTACTGACTACTCAAGTGTTGACAAAAACACTTATTGTTAGCTAACATTCTATTAGTTCATGAACAATAGACAGTTCAATTTCTTAAATGCATACACACAGTATAAAGTTTCATTATTTTCTTTAATAATATTTTTAAATAGACTTTTAAGAAAGAGGTAAGGTAGAGGGTCACTCTTTTAAAAGTACTCCAAATTGATTTTTTTTTAGGCGACTTGTTCATGAGCCCAAGAAGGCCAAGTTTTGTAACCATTCTCTGATACCAATTTGTAACGCACCCACGATGGGGAAAAATAAAAATAAAAAATTTTGTCCTCCTTACAAGAACAGATACTTTCCCTCTACGATTCCTAATTTGGGAAGTCCGGTACTCAGACCAACTCTCCGGTCAAGGTTCTCTAATTCTCTAAGTCAAACAAAACTTTGAGACCTGATAGTATCACCTCCTAATCAAACACAGGCCCTTCCAGCTTGTGGTACAGGTCTTACGATACTCGCGACCTTCCCATTCGTGCTTCAGCAGAGGCTCGGAGTTGGCGTTATCCCCCTTTTCTTGACCCCTCCATGGATGTGACCTTGGGCGATGACCTCGTGCAAATAGACAATTGTGGGCATGACCAAAGGAAGTTTGAAACCAAACTACTTTTCGACCCACAATATTCCTCAAGCCTCCACGTGTCCTTTCTCTAAAACTGGGGTTTGGATTACGACCCGCCCTCAAATTTTTAAAGTTCGTGCACCTCAGATCCCCGCAATGCTACGAGACCATCGATCTCTCAATCTTGATGGTACTATCAAAACTGACGGTTCACATATTCCCTTTTCAAATCCATGGACCAGATCTGGCCTCTTAAATCAATGGATTCGATCTCCTTCGTGATTCCGGACTTCGGGATTTTCAATTCTCAAACCCTGCTTTCCTTTGTACATCAATATTTTAGAGTTTGCAATCTACAAACACCCACCCTCCTAAATCAACGACCCTGCTTCTACTTCGTTTGTTTTCCCTTCCAACTAGATCAACGGTCTGGTGGTCGTCTTCTTGATCAACGGTCGATATCTCCTTTGGGTCTCCAGGCTTTTGAGATCTCAAATATCAAACTTCACCCTTTTTCCCAACGACTTTTATCCGAAGGTTATTATCGACCGACGCATGTCCACTAGATCTGATGATCAAGGATTACTTTGGGTCTTTACCAGGAGTCCACAAACACATGCCACAGGTTCTCTAGCTCTAACGATTTGGGTCTACTTCAGACAATCCGACGGTCGACGTTTACTTCGAGTGTTTGCACAAAATCCACAGATTCAGGCCACCTGTCCTCTGGATCTGATAGTCCAAATCTATTTCGGCGCTTCGGCTCTTCGACATTTCGGGCTTCGGGATTTTCAACTCTCAATCTAAAACTCTCGAGGTGATTTCTCTGAAGTTTATGATCTACCACCACATATCCCTCTAGACCTAGTGGCTATGAATTACTTCGAGACTTTACCCGGAGCTCACATATCTATGCTACATCTCTACTAAACTTCGACGACCCAGATCCACTTAGGGTGATCTGATGCCTAAGATTTACTTTGGGCGATCTGATGATTCAGATTCACTCCGTATGATCGGACAGGTGGGATTTACTTCAAACTTCCGATTCTCCGGGCTTTGGAAATCTCAGGTCTCAAACTTGTCTCCTCTCGAATAGATTCCTTCGGAGTCCACGATCTTTTGCCACGTGTCCCTCTAGATCAGGCGGTCCAAATTCACTTCGGGTCTTCAGGGTTCGAGAATCTCAACTTTTAATCGAAAACCCTTGAACAGATTTCTCCAGAGTCCATGATCCATTGGCACGTGTCCCTCTTGATGATGGACAGTCCCAAACTACTTCGAGACTTCAAAACCTTGGTAAGTCCTCTTCTCCTGCGTGTGCAAGGTACTAAGTTTCATGCACCTTGTTTAGATTAGATAATTGTCGAGCCTCTATGATATGATCCAACAACCACTGTCGCTCCTCCTCCTAGGATTTTGACTTACTCCGACTTAGAAGGTTTACTAAGTGCTCAAAAGATTTGACCTTTGCTCCTCCTACGGGCTCGTCTCCTAAATTTCTTTTGTGCTCCTGAAAGAATTATCTCTTATGAGCTTGATCTCTTTAAAGGTTTTCTCCATCCCACGCGCTCTTGTGTTTTAGAGATCGCTTCAAACTCAGATCAAAGTTTAATGACGATCGATGGTTCACAGGAATTGTGGGGTCCCAATATGCGGGATCTTTACCATGAAGTTCGACCTCCGCAATATAGAAAGTGCTCGCTTGATTGTAGTCTAACCGGGATCATTGATCCTCCATCCCTTCGAGATCAATGACAAGGTTGAATTACGGGCCACGAACTAGCACGTCCACTATTTTCAGCTTCACGCTCCACAGTGATTCCCCACCCTCGATCTTTGTTCATAGATCGACGATGCATATCAATTGTGGGGTTTAACTTGACCTTCGTACAACTTGACATCTCAGAGCCTCAAGATCCAAAGTTCCTAGACCCATGTCATGTGGATCTTCATAAAAATATGGGGCTATGACCCCTGCTCTTAGTCGGGTTTTTGGTTAAGGAAATAAGCACAAGTTTAGAGTCTCCTAGACTACTGGTCTGAAGGGAACACCTTCCCGAGTATCAAAGCTTTAAGCTCTGACTCAAGGCAAGGTACCTTGTGAGGTTACCAAATTGGTAGATATGCCGAGAGGCTTGCTCCGACTCCGAAATGATGATATAAATTCCTGGGGAAAACGCCTTCGAGTGATTAAACTGGGGCGTATGGAAATTCAAGCAGAATTATAGGTTCTCAAGGAAACAAATGCATAATCATAACTTAATCATTTAATACAGAGAAAGAAACCTTTATAGACATGTAAATACTCACATGCATCCATTATTTACAATTCAAACATAAGGCAAGAAAACACTTATAAGAACCATAGAGTGTGATGTGACTGCTAGAAGGGGTGCTCGTTTCCACCCAACCATAGGCTCGGTCACTCCCAATGGATTTATCACTGGCCACCCCCAAGCTTAAGCCACGATGATTTTAGATTCAATCTCTTACTTCCAGCTCAATGGAAGTTAGGGACAAAGGTTACTCCCCTTCTTCCAATACAGAAAATAAATAAGGATGAAGGTAACTCTCCTTCTGCTGGTTCAATCTCTATTTTTTGTGATCAGAACTCACTATTAATATTTTAGTCCTTCCTCGGACCCGAGATTTTCCGCTCTCATCTCTACATTTTTCTTCGAAGCTCTCCCCCTTCCCTCCACACTCCCTTTCTTGTCTTTTTTCCGCAAGATTGCATGTGGCTCGAATTTCCAGCCCGTGGTCAGGTCTAGAAGCCTTACGGATGGGAAGTCAGCCCCATCCTCTCATTAACTCTTGAGGAGGCCTTCCCACCTACCAGCCCGATTGTAATTCATTCCTGGGTCATGGGGTTGATCTGATCTGAGAAAATTAATTCCAGCATGGTACTGGATTGATGGAGGTTAACACAACTAATCATGGTGCCCTCCACCACCTTTCACATCATTTTGTGGTATTTCTTAGCACATCCCCTCTTTTAGTAGTCATGCAACATGTAACCATTTTCTATTAAAATAACAGAATTTACATTCATCGACCTTCTACACAAGGTCCATCAAATCAAATATTAACACTTGTAAGTTTTCCATAGTTCCTTGGCCCATATAGTTATATTTACAAACTAGGGGAAACAGGGTGTTACACTTGGGACATTCATGCCTTGATGGCAGGCCTCCTCAATTCTGATAGTAGGTTTACATCATTGAACTCTGATCGGATGATTCCATGAATGTTCGACCTCAGCTTATTTATTCACATTCGTTGGAATGTAATAGGGTACCTTGGGAGTCATTGACATCATTGGTGATTTCCCTCACACATGATAACGATTTACCTCAATGATCGGTAATCAAGTGGTTTATACCATGTTCGATATCAAATTATCTATTCACATGGATAAATTTGTACGACATCAAGATTGGGACGAAGACCCTGGGTTGAGCATTCACTCTATTATCTGGTTTTTTGAGGCTACGAAGGAGATCAATTGAGAATGTTGATATATATATAATGTCACATAGATCCACATTGTATTGGTCTATGTGTATGTTTTATCACCTCGTAGCTCCACTGTGTATTTTTTGTGGCTACAATCAATTCATGTCATGGAGGTATGAATCCACATTATATCTCTAGTGGCCATATCCTTAGTCGGTATTTTTCATGGATACGCAGTGTATTGGTCGATGGTCGTTCTTTGAGTCATCTCGTATTATGAGCATAGGTATACATGCCTCAGAAATAGAACATATATGGGTAAAATCATGAAGATGGGTAACACTTTTGTGAGAATCGGGTCTCGAAAATTCCTAGTGGCAATTTTTTGGCAAAAGAAATGTTGCTAGAAATTTTTTCAGCGGAAAATATGCACGTCAAATTGAACGACACCCTCAAAATTCGTGTACAATATTTTTTGGATGAATTTTTTTCCTGCAGTAAGCATATTTTGGCCGAAATATTTTTTGGCCGAAACGTTTATTTTTAACGGATTCCGTTAAAAGCTAGGTTTCAACCGAAATAATATTTCGACCGAAAACCTGAAAATGGGACTATTTGCACGAAACTGCAAATTCTCTACAACTTACTTGATCTTTGGAGGTAGCAGACTCCTACAAATACTCAAAATTTAGTTTCAGAATTGATACCAAGATTTTCAAAATTGAATCTACTTTCATTGCATATAATGTGTTTTCATTTTCATTGTTTTTATCCATTTTTATTTAATTTTATAAAACAATCACTGCACAATATTTTTAGGTGAGATTATGATTCAGTGAAATGAAAAATCCATATCTCTAAAAATACATAGTGGAAAATTTTGGAAAATATATATTCATAATCCTTAAACTGTTCTCTTCAACAGGGTATTTTTAGATTTTACTTTTAAGTAAAAATTAAGATAGATAGATGGTGTGGGAAAACATGTGTTTAAAATATGTAATGTTTTCATATTGGTTAATTCCAAATTATTCTAGAAATTATAATTTCATCCGTTAGATTGAAACTATAGTCATCACAAAATAGAGTCTGTGTAGATTGTTCTAGTATATTTTATTTGTCAAAAACAAAAGTTTAATAATGGATACATTGTTGTGAGAAAAAACAACTCATTATCTTTCCCTTCATTTTTAAGGAACATACTGTCAAACAATTTCCAAATTGACATATCAAATCTCAATAAAAAAAAATTGAAAAATAGTTAGTAGAAAGCTAACAAAATTCTTCACAAGTTTTGTTTTTACACTAAATTAAAATTCTAAATAAAAAAAATACTTATGTTTACTGGAAGTTGAAGAACCTGTTAAAATAAAAAAATAATTGTCCTAAAACAAGAAAAAGTGTTACCCATCTTCATGATTTTACCCATATTAATATTGTTTGATCATTGTTTGCAGCTTGTTCCAGTTTCTCCAACTCCACACCCTTGCATTGAAGAATTTGTAAATTGTTTTGGCCATCAGTTTCTCCTCCGGCCTCACACTTTAAGGGGCATTGTGTTACACATCAAAATTTCACACTTAAGTACCTCACCCTAAGTGTTGCAAGTGTCGTAAGAGTGTCATATGCACCTTACTAAGTGTTACATACACCTTGACACCATGAAAGAACATTTTTTACAATCCTAGTCAATGAGGAGAAAAAACATATCATATGAAGGTCAAAATACTATGTTCACATGAATTATTTATTAATGTTCATAAAAAGGAAATTAATTTAGTGTGAGAATTGACCTCACATTTAGTTTCTTAATCTCAAGGAGAGGTTGAGAATAGCATCCAGGATGGTTGAGATATTTTCTCAAACCAAAATCCTAATTTGGTGGATCTTGAGAGATATTTCCTCAAAATACTTGAGAGGTATTTTCTCCTTAAAATCCTTGAGAGATATTTTCTCCCTAAAAATCTTGGAGATCCCATTTTAGTGGATCTAGTGAGTGATCTTCTCCATGGTGGTTAAGCCCCCAAATCCTATATAATGAGGGATTTCCGTGGATAAGAGGACGAAAATTAGAGGTATCAAACCTTTGATTCTGAAGGGAGTTTGGAGATATCAGACTTATGATCATGGGATTCATGCAAGGGTTGGATGAGGAGAGGTTGGAGGAGTTGCAACTCACATCATTAGTGGTCTGTAAGTTTTATTTGTTCTCATTTAATATACTTGGCCTATTTCCTTCAAGTATGTGGTTCCATGTGCTTGTCTATCTTTAATTTGATTTGGATTGATGAATTTGCTTTGTCTAATCCATTAGAGTAGAAGGAAGTTGTTTGTTTCTTGTTGTTCAATGCATGTATTGATTTGAGCCAGGAATTGGATCAAGATTGTGGATGCAAGAAACTAGGACAAACATTGTAAACAAAGTACATCCTACTTTACCTTCTCCTCTATTTTTTGATAAGAAAAATGAGTTTATAGGAATGGTAGTGTACGAATGATTGTTTTTGTCTTGGTATAGTAGTCAGTAATCCAAGGAAAAGTTATCCTATCCACAGGAGAATATTTCCATCCTACTGCCCACAAAATCTTCACTAATAGAGATATGTCCAAGGAACGATTAGATGTTGTTCATGATCACAAAGGGAGATTTGTTTGCAAACTCAAGGGATCAGTGTATGACCTAATTGTATCCAGGAAATGGTAGAATTTGTTTGATTCCTTTTGAGCCAAAGTTTTACTAAAAGGGAGTATGATCATTTTTTTTGCATCAAAAGTTTCAATGGCATATTCTGTTGATTAAGGTTGGTTGTCATTGATGTCAACCCTTGAAGAAAGACCCGTAGCACAAAGTTTCGGGTAATGGACCCAATAGTGTTTGATGTAAATATGACTCATTATTTTTTTGTCATGGTTGATAAGAAGTAAATATGGATGAACTCCAAAGTGGTCCCCTTATGGTGAAATCCCTCACGGGAAGACGCTTTGTGGAGTAAGAGA
>ML838733.1:71803-85468 GCA_009831015.1 Picea engelmannii
TTTTTTTTTGCGGGAGTGAAAACTTTAGCTTCTGTGTATGTTGACTCGGTTGCCTTAGATTTAGGTTCAATATGGAAAACCTAGTGGTTCGGTATGTAAATTGATAAAAAAAACTCCATTTTTTTTAATACCTCTCTATATCTAGGTTTTCTATCGGATAAACAATTCAGTTGTTGACAAAACTATAGACATAGATAGAGTCAACTATGCAGATTCCTTATATATATATATATATATATATATATATATATTAATGTTGTTTACTATTTTTAATCTATTTTTGTGTTCACATAAATCAAAATCCTAGAATACATACCTCTCTTATTACTGCTACAAATATTTGTCGGCTTAACCATTTCTCGAATGAGTTATATGAAACACTAGAGGAGACTGATATCTACAATATAAAAAAAACAAGAACAATAGATTATCAACAAGTATACAAGTTTTTGGAACCAAATTTAATTGTTAAGGTATGTTGGATTACTGAGAAGGGGGGTGAATGAGTAATAGAGAAATTTAATCCCTTTTCACCATACAATTCAAGTGTTATATCAATGTAGCATTATAAACCATGTTACATCCTCTGGAGAAATTTTTCCCCATGTTACATCCTTGAGTTTGCATCCCTTAGTCGGCTATCTCAAAGAATGGGCTCTATCTAAAAAAGTATTATTTTGTATCCCTCCAGCGCAAGCATGAGCTTTGTATATTATTTTACTTTAGTGTATATACTTTTTCTTTTTGTTATTTTTTGCCACCGATTTTCTTATTGAGTTTCCCCTTGGTTGGAAGATGTCAATGAAATCATTTTTGTTCTTAGGATTTGAATATGGCCTGTATTTTCTATTTTTGAAAACATATGGACTAATTATGTAGTGTAAGACCTGGTTTGAAGCAGTTTTTTCAACTTATGATGTATTTTAAGCATTCCTTAGTCCATTTGTACCTCTGACTGGTATATATCGTCATTGACATATAGGATAGCTTTTCTCCTCAATTTTTGCATCATCCTATGACCACGATTCATATTCCCTAGGTACGAACCCATTTTTTAGTTACATGAAACCTCCTCGTTGTTACAAGAAGTGTCTTTATTAAGTGGTAGAGACTTACCAAACATGGATTCTCTAGTTAGAACCCTTTTTTCCATTTGGTGCCCATGCAAAAGTTACTACATAGGTCTTGGAGTCCTTTATAGTCTCATTATGACATTGTGTGGAAACCTCATTTTTCTCCTCAATCTACTATTTTGGTTATTACCCATGAGACTCCCACAAATGTCAAGTTGTAATTGCATTTCATTATCCTACTTACATTGTTGAGCATATTGTCAGCTCCCGCTTCTTTGTTATAATCCCATTCCCTAGCATTTCTCAAAATTCACCAAGTAAAGCCTTTCATATATACTTTGCAACTTGACACTCCTTACCCCAAGAAGAAACATCCCCCTGAGTGTCCATATCCTGCACACATTCATGTACATCAATCATAGGTATGTTCCACTGTATGGAACTAATTTTCTTGTTCACGACACTCATTTCCTCTCTTGTATCATAACATTATTTTACCTCTTTTTCAGGATTTAATAATATGAAAAAAGACAAAAAAAAACGAAAAACAAAAGAAGAAGGGCAAGAAAATAGTATTATCTTCTATCGACAACAATTGTGTCGCCTTTGAATAGAGAACAAATTTTGGAGTCCAATCATCAAAGGTTTGGATTTAGTATAGCCTTAGGAAGTTGAACTCGTTACTTAGAGCTTACTCCTCCCACTGGTTATTCTTCCAATCCCTATGGAGATTTTGTTGATGCATCATGCGTCACAAACTTTTGTCAATGTTCAATGTTGAGTCAATGCTTCCCGAGTTATCAATCTGTCTCATGCAGTTGTTCAAAGGAAGTCTAAACGTGTGTCGACCATTCTTCAAAATTCTCGACTTTGCATGTGAGCCATCCCTTTATAAGTGCATCTCAGAATCACATGAAGTTGTCATCCTACCTTGCACCCTGGGCCTACTTTAATAATTAGTAGGTGACCTTGAACTCGACACATGACATCTCTTCATTGGTCATTGACTGAGTTGTTTCCCTTGTGTTCAACGACGAGAAATCTATTCACACATTGGGATTCACGCAATGTCTTGGATTCCATTAGACCCTATTGGTGGTTTCCTCACCTCTGTCGGCATTTTTCATTAATGATTGTTATTCAAAGGGTCTCTTTCGTGTACTACTTTCATCTGGTGCACATGGGAGACACACATGATCATTAGTTCATGCATATCCTATTTTTCTGAGTTCTTCCTAATCATCAAGTGTTTCCTTGTACCTTGCACTGGATCATGAGGGATACCTTCATTCCCTCCATTCAACGAATCTAATTCCATCGAATTTAGATCATCTATTCTAGAATCAAGACCTAGATTCATAAGAGTACCTAGAGGATTACAGTCATTAGTGGAAATTTCTCTTGTCATCTACAATTGAGAATACATTAATGTTTTATGCTCGATGGATTCTTCAATTGTTCTACCTCAACACCTTTATTCACACTTGTTGAATGTAATAGGTTCCTTTATGCCTACTTTCATTATCGGTGGGTTGTCTCGCATTTGCTAACGGTATACCTCAATGACCGGTAATCAAATGAAGTCTCATTGTGTTCGACTTCAACTACTTTATTCACATGATGCAAACTTGCACCATCGGTGGTTAGTGTAGAACACCTCAAACTCACAGTAGAAGCACCTCATAGCTATTGTTTTCTTTTATCACACTATTCCTATATGACTTCATTTGTCATGGAAGATCAAATGTACTTCATTGTGTCTAGATATCATCAATTGATTTTGAGAATGGACTCAGTTTTGTTTTGTTCGTGGCTATGACCACCTATGGATTATGTCTACTTTATATTGCCTCTTCATGGCCATGAACAATTATCTTCTATATATGCACATGGATCTGTAATGTACCTCAAATTGGAAGTCGTGTGTACAAATTCCATATGTATTGTAATATTTTGACAGGTGACTAGTTCCTCCAACTGGGTCCTCACTAATCCACCTCTAGGAATTGTAATGTATTTCAACCATCATGATTTCTCCTCTAACCTCACACATTAGGGGCAATTTTCTATATCACTTTTCCCCACACTCTATGCATCATGATTTGGTGGCCTACCCTTTTCCCATGCTAATGCAGTTTCTCGATCTTGCTTAGCCAAAAGTGAAAAATTCATTTTTTTGTTCATATACGCGGTCTGGCATCATACAACATGCGTATACGCAGGTTTCTCCATTACAAACCACATACATTGGGTTTTGTGCTCAAAATTAAAAATATTTCAGATTTTCCATCCCAAGTCACGAGATCCATGATCCTTGGCCTTTCATATGATGGAAACGCTCTTATTCGACCCTTCAATTCCCTTTGAAGGCTGTAAATTGAGCCATATACAAGCCTTGAAAAAAAGAGGGAAAAGTTGAGAGAAAGTACACTCTGGAGAAATTTTTCCCCATATTACATCCTTGAGTCTGCATTCCTTAGTCCTTTAATTCTGAACTCTCCTTATGTTCAGTGCCCAAGCTCTCCCTATCCTTTGAAGGAGGAACCCAATTACTCCTAGAACTTGTGAGCTTTCCTTGCAGAGGATTGAAGTGGTGAAGGCCCAGGTGGAGGGACTTAGTTTCTCAGTTTCGACGAGTTGATGATACAGATGATTGTCACCTATGTACTTATGTTGATTATCTTAATAGAAATACTCTTTTCTCATCCAATTATATGTTGCAAAGGTTTATATTATTTTCCATGGGTAAATTTGTTATACATGTTGATGGATTATGCTAGTTTATATGATGACATTTCGTACATTTTCCATATTCCTGTGTATCTTGGATGTTGAGGACAAGTTGTAGGTATCAAACATTGGATTATAAGCTCAATGGTGGTCTCCTAAGAACATTCGTAAGAGGTAGGATTATAGCCTTTCTTTTGTTGGAATTTCCATTTATCTAACATATTTGAAATTTGAGTTGATTTCTTGGTGTCGTTCAGTCTGTTGTGGTCCTACCCCAAGCCATAAATATTTATTCCTTGTGACAACATGTTGAAGGAACCGTTATCCAAACTGACATATAAATTGTGTTGTCATAGGGTGCCCAAGACCTGTTGAATGTGCTTCAAATGTTCCTCCCAGGTTTTTCTAAGGATGAGGATGTCATCGAGATATACAACCACAAAGGAGTTTTTGAATGGTTGCAATATATCATCCATCATCCACCTAAATGTGGTCGGGGCATTAGTCAAGCCGAAAGTAGTGACTCGTCACTTGAAGAGACCTTTTTTATACTTGAAGGTTGTCTTCCATACACTATTTTACTCAATCGACACTTTGTGGTAGCTTAACTTTAGATCAATCTTACTAAAAGGTTTGTCGCCTTTGATTTGATCTACAAGATCATCAATATGGGGGATTGGGTACTGGTTCTTGACTCTGATATTATTCAAGGATTTGTAATCAATAAAAAGTCACCATGCCCTATCCTTCTTTTGTACTAGAACAATTGGGCTCCTGCAAGGTTAGGATCTTGGCCTAATGTGTCCCTTCAGAATTATCTCTTGGATCTAGCATTTGAATTCTTCATTCTCCATAATAGAGTGCCTATATACAGGGTCGTTAGGAAGAAGAGAAACAAGTGTCAAACAAATTGAGTGTTTTACCTGACAATGCAAAGGAACCCAAGTAGGTGAGGAAAATATGTCTTTATGTTCTTCTACTATCTTGTCCACTTGTTTCTGCTATGTATAGAGACCTCATGCATAGGTTTTCTTGGTTGTAGTGATTTTTCGTTCACCTTCTGACCGGACCATAAAGAGGAAAAATATCAACGTATGAGGGATCGGATTTATGCAATGCTTTGCGGAGATCAAAGAGACCACAGTAGTTGGGAATTCCTCTGATACCCTGTAGAGTGGACGCCCCAGATTAATAAAGAGACTACGAAGTCTATATTCATAAACAACATGACAATTCACATATATGGTTATCCTAAAAGAACATCACAAACCTCAAGTGGGGAAACATCACAGAATACCTCATCTTTGAAGGGCTTGATGTCATAGTGCAGGAAACATTGTTGGTTGACGCAGATGCCTTGTCCTTGCCTAAGCCAACCAATGGTGTATGGCTAAGAGTGTGGCATCATTGTTAGCTTCAACCTATTGGTGACCTTTGCTGAAATTAGGTTCTTCTATCTACCACTGTCAACAATGAAATGGAGTGGGGTCCTCTTCAACCACATTTGTGAGCAGAAGAGGCACTCCCCTTCTTCAGGCACCTCTAGTTGGACCTTTGTGGTATCTATGATGACTATGATGACACTGGGTTCCACGTCAATGATATGTTTTCCCCTATGTTATTACTAGATATTTCTCTGGATTGCAAAAGAGAAATGCTTAGTACATTTTCAGGTAAATAATGATGATTGGTTTGGAGTCTAAGGCTTTTTGATCAGGGCTTCCATGAGCCTTCCAATAACTAAAAACCAGAAATGAGGTGGCATGATCTTATCTACTAAATCCTTAAGATTCTTAAAAAGTGGATGGAAGATATGAAATAAACCAAATCAAATAGATAAGACAAGTATCAAATGATGATAAATTTGATCTTCTTATTTGATAGAGGAATAACACAAAATTCATTCATGTTGCACTTCAATTTTGGAAAATAAACATACAAAACTAAAGCATACGTCTTGTTTTGCTTACAATAAAACAGAGGAAAAACTAGACTTTAATAGATGCTTTTAAGTCTATTGCAGCAGATGTTGTACTGAATTACAACAGTCACAACCTAAATAAATCTATGAGCAGAAGAAGGAGAAATGCAAATACAAAAACAAATTACCGGAAAAGACATAATCTAGTAAAATGAGATCTCAAAATCTCTTCATTCCTGAAAAATATTTTTATTAAAAATGACTCTCATTACATTCAAAACTCCAAAAGTCCTCGGGCTCCCTCTCCGAGTCTTTAGCTGCTCATTTTATCTTCTACCTGCTGAGTAACTATTGCCTCAAAGTCTGGGAATGGTTGCTCAATTGATGCCTTGAAATCTTCTTGAAATCGGAAATAGATTTTCAAAATAGGATTATGGTTAAAGGGGATTTTGGATCTCCTAATTTGAACCTACCTTCTTTTTCTTTAAGTTTTGCTATATAATAAAAAGTTTGAGATCCAAAAATGAAGGGATCCGAATCATAGATACTAATTACAAATTATAAGATCTAAAAATAAACAGATAAGATCCAAAATCCTATTTTTGCTACAAATACTCTGGAGCATAGTCTTCAAGCAATTGAGTTTTGGTTGGCACATTTCTTGATGTTGATCACTAAACACCTGTAACTGATGTTTTGTTTATAAAACTATGGCACCTGTTCTTTTACCCTTTGAGCTAACATGTTGATCTCGAGTTACCTATGAGAATATTTCGAGCATGTCAAAACTCAAACAAATTGTGAACTACTAATAGATTGCCACTTGCACTCGAAAAATTGATCTTTAACCTGCTGATTTTGAGCCTAGAAAATTGGGACTAAAATCTGAATGTTGATCCTACTATATACTCTGCTACCAAATACCACCAAAATGAATAGTTCACAGAGCAAGGATATTAAATTCATGTTCCTCTAGCTCCTCTTTTGACATTGAGGAAATAACAGCAGCTAAAAGCATCCAACCAACTTCTTTCTCTACACCTGCTCGGGCTTCATTACACCATTTTGCACATCCCACAAATCTGACAAATTTATAGGTTGGTCTGATAACAATGTAGGTGCAATTGATATGCCTCTTCATTCAAATAGATGTTCATTTGAAATATGCATTGGAGAAAATGCAGAACTGTGCTGGCAAAAACCTTTGAAACTTCTTGCCACATCTGCAGGACCTTTGATCTTTACATCAAGTCTCATTTCCACAACTATATGCATCGATGGCTTCAGCAGAATCTTTCCATCCACTTGTTGACATCGCCAAGCTGCCCATTTCCATAGTAATACTTCTCTTTTCTTTCAGCCAGATGGTAGTCGTTTGCTCGAACCACATTCAGTGAGGTTGCACTCCTTCCCTTTACTTGTACAAATTAAAATTGCTGGAAGAAAGTCAATGTCTTGAGCCCAATACGCTGCCACACTTAAAATAATTAAAACCCTTTCATTGTATCTCATACCTGGAATGCACATTCTGCAGCTTCCCTGATTTCCTTAACTGTGAAGTCGTGCTCTGGCTATTTGAAACATTGTGCCATTTGTTTCTTTGTTAGCTTCAGAAAGGACAGGAAACAAAACAGTACGCCCATCCAGATATAAATAAACAAGAAATTTCATCAACAGCGAGAGAAGGGCTAAACCATGTGCTTTCATACCCATTTCTAGTAATCTTTGGCGCCTCCAAAGTCACTGGAAATTCAATAGACATTGGGCATTTTTCAAATCCGGCGATGCACACGAATCTGGACGCATGCCATCCAGAAAAACGTCAAGATCTCTTAAATACTTCACAATTTTGCGAATCTGGTTATAGTCAGCTAATTGGGACCGTCCCGGACAAAACCCATATCTCGGATTTCGCTAATTCGTCTCCATGTGCTCAAAAATCAAGCGCGAAATTCCTCTGTCTAAAACCACATCGTTTTCCCAGGTTTGGATGAATAGGGCCGCGGGGATCAGAAGAATGGTTTTGAAGGTGGTATTGCATGTCGCGCGGTGTTTCCTTTTTAGTGACACATCATGTGAGTGGTTTTTGGTGTTTGACGTCACGCGCGCATGATTGCTTTGTTAAATTTCACTCCTGTTCATGAGGCGCAAACCGTTGGAGCTCCACGCCATTAGATTTCTGCCATCTATCTTCTGGTTGCCACGGGACTTTATCTCACATACAAACAAGAAATATTATATGACAGCTTTTATGTTCAGCCAGGTGTATGTTTGCTTTCAAGTTTCGACGCGTAATGCACAAGGGTTAAGACTTGGGCTCTGGCTTGGATTGGCTTGACATATGGTATGGTATTGACTTGAAATTTGGATTATAAAGCCCACTAATTTTTAACATAACCAAACTTTAAAATAAATATAAAATATTATTTTAAAATTACATAAAATAATTTTAAAGTAGTTTTATATTAAAATTTTAAAGTTTTAATATAATTCAATATGACAAGAGCAACTTTGACAAAGATTTATGCAAGAATCCGGAGGCTTGACAAAATTGGCGAAAGATTTGACGGTTTGTGGTAATGAGAGTATTATGCAAAGTAAAACAAGGATTTAAGGCTAGCGAAGGTGGCATAATTTTGGGGAGGGACAAAATTTTTTATGATGTCAATTTTTGTCCTAACACTCTATCTAGTTTTAAATCATATTTTGAGCTCATATCTGACTTTTAAGATTTTATCTCAGTCAATAATGATTGTTTCGAACAACGTTCATCAGTGTTGTGTTAAGGGATTTTGTGGAACTCGCACCACTTTCCAGTGTTCTTCTTCAACTTCTCGTTACACTTTTTTGCTTGTGTCTTGCACTGGTTGTCTTGGCGCTGGCCATCCTGGCTATGTCCTTTGTTTTGGGAGTTAAGGCCACCTTTACCATGTTTTTTTTGCAATGGGTTTGCAAAACTAAAATCCTACTTATTATTTTTCTTGAACTTTTGCTTGATATTGACAACATATTGGTAAGCAACTCCAAGTTAGGAGATGTTCAAGAACTCCATTTAAGTTTGGATGTACCTATGTAGGCCACTGCAAGTGATTTAGAGCCATATGCCTCTTGGAGTCTTTAATACGCATATTTGTGCACAAGATATGGAAGATGTTGGTGTACTCTAACAGTGTCTAGTCTCTCTCATAGCGTAGAGTTTTCCATCTCAGGTATTGATCATTGTAGTTTCCAACGAGGTAGTATTTCTCCTTGAGGGAATCGACAAAAATTTCTCAAGTGGGTTCTGACCCAAAAATTGCAGACTCATCTCCAACATGTTGTGCACAGTAAGTTTCCTACAAATCTCTGACATGGGGAAGGGATTTAAGGAGGGAAAAAGTGATTTTTTGACTATTGGAAAAATTTTGGATAGAGAAATAACCCTCTAGTAGAATTAAAAATTTTCCCAAAGCAACAACATTTATCCATCCATAAAATAAAGGAATATAAAAGTTAACTTGTTTGTTGAAGGGCATCGCACCTTCAAAGTGACTGCTAGTTGAAGGTGCCTCCACTCTTGTTGGTAATCGTCGAAGCATCTAGGCGAAATTATCTGTCATCTCGTTCCTTTGTCACATGAGGGCTTCCTCAAGCAATAGTTTGATTAGATCTATTGCTCTATTGTATTTGTTATCTCCTTCCATGGGAGGCTTCTTAAGCCGATGGGATTTTTCTTCCCCAAGCTTAATCAATTCAAGACCCGATTCTTGATATCCTAACCTCATCAGGGAAATGTACAGAGAAACAATTAAGAGCATATTGCTTTGATACCAATGATTTGGATTATGTTGATAAGTAAATTAAGGGAGAGATATAACAAGGAAACAAACGGTAATATTGCAAGAAATTTTGTAGTACAATTAAACTCATATTTTCTTAATGAATGGAATACAAAAGACTGTAAAAAGCAAAGCACATGAACTAGCTATAATGATGATAGCTTATCCCTCAATAAAGAGATATTTCGTCTACTCTCATTTGTAAGAAGCTGATTAAAAAGAGGGGGAAATTCATTTTAACATAAATAATCAATGAGAAAACCCTAAACATCCAAAACCATAACCCCAAAAGATGAAATCCCAAAATGTTTGTGGACCCCAATGTGGTTAGTTGGTACGTCAACTTCTTAGGGCACAACTTTTGCATCCAATCTCCATTTGGGGTGCTCATTATCCCATCGAAAAGTTCTAGCTGAGAATTAAACATTATGGATGTCCCAACATTATTGATCTTGTTTTGTTTTCATCTAGGTGCGCTATCATTTTGTACAAGAAATGTGGATGCCAGAGAAATCCTCTATAGCTATGATGAGATTGGAATGATTATACTAGTACTTCGTTCTATAGATGTAGTGTTTTTAGTATACAACAAATCTTCCTATAGTTTCCTATGGCTTCATATATATCTTGAGATTTGAAGGAAAAGTATCCTACTCCACTTTGATGAAATATTTGGAGGAGACATGGTGGAGTTTTGTGTTGTAGAAAGTATGGAAGATTTAAGCATATAGGGGCTTCCGCAGTGCAAGATATTAGATATTATTTTCGGGATTAACTGGACTATGCAATGAGTGCTAAGTGGACTATTCAAATCATGAGAATTATTGGTCAGTTGCGACTAATACTCATGAATATGGGTCATAGATTAATGACTTACACTACGCAGTTAATCCCGAAAATAATATCTAATATGGAAGATGTTAAGTAATCCATCTTTCATGTTGACAATTACTAAGACCATGTATTAGAATATTCTCTTCAGTGTAGAGCAGGGATGATTTTAAGAATGTAAATTTGTTTTAAAATGTAGAAACCTTGGCGAATCTTACTAATCCTTCATATGCCAACTATAAATGTTTTGCGATACTTTTGTAAAAATATTCAAATTTAAAAGGATTTTATATAGTTTTTATAAAATTTTGGCAATCTTAAAGGTAAAATAATTTTATCCTATAGAATTTGGGCGAATCATTTTTAAAATAACAAATCTTGTTTTTGGAAAAACCATGGAAAATTAACCCATGAGTGAAATTTAGCCCCTAAAATCATCCATGGTGTAGAGCGAGTTATACTAGTGGAATTCATTCATGCATGCAAACCTTGGTTTTATCACTAGCAGTTGCATGTGCTTCTCTCACTTCCACACGTGTGACCTAGTTAACTGAAGACTACATGACTAGTTAATTAGGACTAAGTGGCAGTTAACTCTAGTAACTGCATGTGTCTTTTTGGATCTCTCTATACCATGACTATGGTGCATTGGATTCTCTTACAGTACACATTAATTGAGCTATACATCGCATATCATGTGTAAATTATCATTCATTCATTTGGTTAATACATTTTCTCATTGTTTTCTCTCCAATTTTTCTCTCGTCTTCTCTATTTTGCAAGTTGTGTTTGTTATTCTGCGAGCTAGATCTCTTGTGTAGGTACTCACCACATTCTACATGGTATCATATCCCATAGGACGCTAGCTAGGATCGCCACCAACACTCTTTTGAAGGTACGAAAGAAAGAACAAAGCAATGGGAAAGATGGATTACTCACCGACAATTCTTCTTATGCCTCACATTCTCTCCAATATCAATGTCCCATATATCCGTCAGCGATATCTCAAAATAAACAATATGGGTAGATTTTATTTTTGGTAGAGAGATGCATTGCAGAGGAATGGTCACGCTCACCAAAAATCGATACCCACGTCCTAGTTTACTAGATAATGTTGTTTTCTAAAAAATATAGCTGCCACAGATCTATCAACGATATCTCAATATCCCTGATCTGAGTTGATCTAATTTTTGTGTCGAGATGTATTGCATATGGATGCTCACGCTCACAAAAAATCACTAATAATCACATCGTATTTTAGGAGATACAATGGTTGTATCAGATCTATCCTGCATGCAAAGGATCAACATAGCCTCATATTGCTACTCCAAGAAGCATATCTCATTCATATCATTCATTGGGAGAGAATCATTGTAATGGAGGACAAAGATGTAGTTATCTTGACCCTTCAGAGTCTGAATATAAAACAATATCTTGCTTCTAATACTACTTTTTCATTGCTGACCACTCCTGAGCTTCCTTCACCATCTTTTAAGTTGAACACTCGTGGTATTGGGTCAAAATTGATTCATAAGATGGGATACATTGGTGGAGGACTTGGTAAGAATGGACAGGGGATTTCACATCCCATTCATCCTTTGATGAGACCAACAAAATATGGACTTGGTTTTGTTGGGACTTCATTTCCATTAGCAAGTTGTCTTCATATTTCATCCATTCAAACTCAATTTGTTCAATCACAAGAGTCTGTCACATTGGATGACTTTTCTATTGTTGAGTTGCAACAACCAACACCTGCACCTCTTATTGATACAAATTTGGAGCTTTCACGGCTAGATTTAACACCAAACTTAGCATTAGAGTTGTCGGTATCAGACTCTTCAGCACTGACATAAGATTCTTTGGCAACAACAGACTCTTCAACATCAGCTTCAGGGTCTATATCATCCACTTATCGATCGTCAACATCATGATTTCAGACAACATTGTCTTACTATCTGGTATCCATGGCCTTCTGTTAGTTTCTCTTCTTTCAACTCATTGAGGAAGAGGCATATACGACAACATATTGGAAAGTTACCAACTGTGAGGATTGTTTGTGGTTGGCTTGATGATTGGTCATGGCAACATTTGAGCCATTGTTTGAGGAGATATTACATATGTGTTGCATCCACAATACATGGGAACCATTATCATTTCTCTTGACTTGACGGATTATGTAACCTTTATAGTTCCATTCACCACTATTTTGATGACTTTTATGGTATTTGGTTCTATGTTTTGGAAGAACGCTGACTAGCCGACCATCTTGGTGTAGGCTAGTGCCTTAATGTTTGGAGAGATCTGATTGTTGTCAACTAGTATCAGCTTTAACACACTCATTGAATCAGATTATGATCTTTCATCACGAGATCATGCTTCATTGACTTGTCACATTTTCTTAGTTTTGGAGACTGTCTACCTGCCAAATGGTGGATCTCACTTGTATTTCTCTTCTTTTGATACATTGTATTTTGAGGGGGGGTTTTCCCCCTCAGGTTTTTCCTCTTTCCTCACTTTATTTCTTTAGTTTTCATTAGATGCATTGTTCATGGGTACCTAACATGGAACTTATTGCTGAGACCCATTCTTCATTAACCCATAGTAGTGTTCAGGAGGGGTGTTGGAGATATTACACAAACCTAAAAATATTTTTTCCTTATTTTCCTATGTTTAATAGTCATTATTGAGGGTCTCCTATTTTTTAGGAACCTCTCCTACATTCTAGGAACCTCTCCTACATTCTAGGAGCCAGCTACACTTAGTTAAACTAGTGGAAGTGAGAGCCAGCTACACTTAGTTAAACTAGTGGAAGTCACTCATGCATGGAAACATTGATTTTATCACCAATAGTTGCATGTGCTTCTCTCACTTCTTATCACCAATAGTTGCATGTGCTTCTCTCACTTCTTATCACCAATAGTTGCATGTGCTTCATGTGCTTCTCTCACTTCCACACTTGTGACTCAGTGAAGTGAACATTGCATTACTAGTTAACTAGGACTTGGTGGAAATTAACTCCGATAACTTTCTGGAAAGCATATCATGTGTAAATTATCATTCATTCATTTGGTTAATACATTTTCTCATTATTTTCTCTCTAATTTTTTCTGTCTTCTCTATTTTGCAAGCTGTGTTTGTTCTTCTGCTAGCTAAATCTCTTGTGCACGTACTCACCACATTCTACACACTGTCCATCCAAATTTTCTTGCACCTTGTGATAAAAAGAGTGATTTTGAAGGGAAACACTTCTATTTATGAAGATTTAGCAATGGGATATGTGGTAAGATAC
>ML838733.1:85568-129271 GCA_009831015.1 Picea engelmannii
GTATAAAGGGTTTCTAACCATATGGATCCACAAATTTGGAGAGGGTTTCTATGAGCATTCGAATATATGAACATAATCATCAATGATTCTTGATGAACATTGGAGATTTTGTTTTCAACATGGTTACTTTTTGGAAAAGATTTAGCAAATGAAAATTAGTGTTTTTAAACTTTTTCAATATTCTTCAATTATTCTATAAGATGGATTGAAATTCGGAAAAAGGAAAATGAGAGGAGTATCGATATGCGTTGTCCTTAACTACAAGAGTTAAGAAGTATGCTGCTTCATGTAAAAAGTGTTGGTATGTAACCTT
Organism: Picea engelmannii; assembly: GCA_009831015.1. Classification (NCBI taxonomy): domain Eukaryota; kingdom Viridiplantae; phylum Streptophyta; class Pinopsida; order Pinales; family Pinaceae; genus Picea; species Picea engelmannii. The sequence goes on from ML838733.1 coordinate 85,882, forward strand.
TAGTAGGTTAAGTCTTTTTAGATATAAAGGAAAAGTTAAAAAGTTAGTTTTTAGATCTATCCTTTAAGTTATAAGGATTAAATATTGAATAGGTGTGGAAAGATTGCAATCTTTTATTTAAGAGAACATAATTTTTTATAATTCTAAAAAGATATTAAATATTAAATTAATGTAAAAAGATTGTAATCTTTTATTCAAGAGAATATATTTTTTTATAATTATAAAAAGATATATATTACAATTTGCTTAAAAGCATTTCAATTGGTTCAAAGAGGTTAAATATCATAAGTGGATTTCTTGTGCTTGCAAAATGATTATCAAAATCTAAAACATTAACATAATATTTTTTATCATCTATACTATTATGATATAGGAGTATTATTTTATCAAAATCAATTAAAATTTACACTAAACCTTAAATACATAATCATGTTTTAATCCAAAGCATTAACATAATAATTTTTATCATCTATACTACTATGATATAGGAGTATTATTTTATCAAAACCAATTAAAATTTACACTAAACCTTAAATACATAATCATGTGTAACTGTTAAAATATTTTTGTTCCTAATATGTAAATCTAACCAAAGTTCTCTTTTATTAGTATTTTATGTAGGTTTAAAAGATCTTGAAGAATCACTCTCTTCTCAAATGACAAGTTACAAATTAATAAGTAACATGTATTGGAGGATTTTTCTAGCACTTTTTATTTAGAGGATGGTATTGTGGATAAACTCTAGATTCTTGAGGGTATAATAGCTCAACAACTCATGAATAAATCATAGATAATTGATCAACAATCAACTTACTAAAAACAACATGTTATAAAATGAGATTTGAATTCTAGTAAAAAAAATACAACAATTTTTTTCATAACCACTCAAACTACACCCAATTAATATTGAAAACATATATTTATTTAATTAAATCAATAAATAATAATTTCATTTTTAATTTATAAAAAATATCCAAAAATTATATATCTTCTAATTAAATTAATAATAATTTCACTATGCAAATATATTTAAATGAGTACCATAAAAGGGATATGATTTTAGTACATTGCAAAAACTATTATAAGTTCAAACAATATATAGAATTAAAAAACGAAGGCTATGTAAAATTGAAAATGAAAATGAATTTAATAAAGTTAAAGAAAACCTTTCCAAATTAAAAAAATGAAGGTTATGTATAAAATTAAAATTGAAAATGAAAATGATTTAATAAAGTTAAAGAAAAACTTTCCAAATTACATAAGAATAAATTATTTTGGAAGTTGGACAATTATATTGATAAACTTTCCAAATTACATAAAGATAATAAAGAATAAATTATTTAGGAAGTTGGACACACTTATAGTGATAGGTATGTTGTAAAATTATTTGTGAAAACATATTTTAATATAGCATAACGCTATAATAATTAATCATTTAAAAACTGGTTTTACAATAATTAGATTTTTAATAGAACAAAGCTAATTACTATTTAACACTTTATTTTTAATTACTTGGGACACCTAGATAGGTCATAATGGTTTTTCCTTTTATAGTTGGAACCATTTTTTTACAGTTTACTCTTTCCATCTACTTTTTAGTTATATTGGTTGTAGGTCGAGTAGTTTCACAAGTAATCACTTACCCTCTTAAGGTGCGATAGATCAATTAAGTTTTAGTGGACGTTAATCATCATCATCATCATCAATGTTGAGTTTGAATAGTTTAGGGTTTAAATATGATTTTTTTTAGTGTTGCATAAGGGTATTGGGTGTTTTTTTTTTATTCAAATTTTTATATTTTTATTTTTGAAAATTTGATGATCTAATTTTTTTGAAGAATAAACAAAAAAATATTAAAAGTAACTTTTTATGATCAAAGTTACCAATATTTTGATAAATTTTATATTTTTATTTTTGAAAATTTGATGATCTAATTTTTTTAGAATAAACAAAAAATATTGGAAGTAAAGTTTTATGATCTAAATTTCAATCATTATATCTAATTGTTTTCTTAATAATAATTGTAAAGTTCACTTTTAAGCTTATTATTGATTCTTTTAAAATTGTTATAATTATATATTTGTAAAATGTTAATTGGGTCTAGTTTGAGTGGTTGTGGCATGAAGTATTATTCATCTCATCTTCGTTTTATTCTCACATGTTAAGCTTAAAAATAATATATTATTGTAAAATTTGGTTGCCCACTTGACCTTGTGTCTTGAAGAATCTAAGATTTACCTCCAATACCATTTTGAAATGAGAAAAAATATAGAAGAATTTTCCTTAAACATTATAACTTGAAAAAAAAACAAATATCTATACAAAATATTTCAATAATATATATCCACATTCAAAAATAATTATATTTTATTGAATTACATATTGTATATAAGTTTCTTTTTTAGTTTTAAAATATTTCTACGTATTTGTAGATCATATTTAAAACAAATTTGTTAATACCGATTATKACTWTTAATTTGATAAARCTATTAAATAAAACATATAATAAAAGTTGAAAGTACAAAAGCCAATCTTAAAACTTTTTATATAAAATTCAAATATATTTAACCACGTGATCTACTTCATCAAATTTATACATACTTCTTAACAACATTATTATGAATGTGTATGTTKCCATGAAAGTGATAATTGGTCCTACACCGGTCTSAAGAATTGGTATTAAAGTGTAAGGTACTTAGCGAAATGTGCATGTTTCTATGAGAGTGATAGTTGGTCCTACATTCCCAAAATYTGGTGTCAAAGTATAAGGTACTTARTGGAATATTTGGTGTTTGTGTAACATAATTATTAGTTGTCTGTCATCTTTGTAATTTGAAATCTTTTTAATTTCTTTGGAGTGTGTACGGGTAAGAACTATTAGTTATTTKGCCATCTTTATAGTATCTTTGGGGTGTGTACGGATAAGAACTATTTGGATTAATGGATTAAGTGGTGAAAGGATGAGTATTGCGTGGTGATTACATGAATGATGTGTACTTATGGGATTTATATGGACTCCATGGTTAAGAATTCATAAATTGAGAATGTTTTCTAATTTTTTTTGTTATTGAAATTGGTAAATTTATGTTAAAGTAAAAGTTGTTTAAGTGGTAATGAAATGTACAGAGAGATTCCAAAACTTGTCGAGATTACATAGAGTTTCTCACCATAGCATATATTGGTCGCTCATGGTTTTCAAAACATGCTTAGATAAATACTTACATATATAATTAGACTTAAAAGTTCTTACAATAAAGATTTTGTAAAACATGCCTAGATAAAACCAAGATAAACACTGCATTACTTTGATGGTGGGAAGTTGTCTTTTGAGGCCGAGACGACCCTATATGTCGTGAGTGATGGTGAGTTGAGGTCTGGGAGGAGAGTATAACGGACGTGGGAAGAGCCTACCTCAGAGCTGACCAAATCCTCTTAGTTTCTTCCATGAAGAGCCAGATGGGCTTGCACACTTTCCAATTAGAGTCGAATGGCATTTCCTTCATCATGGAGACTTTGAAGCGATTGTCTAAGTTGGAGAGACAATTCGAGGAAAACAAAGACCTGAGCAGAAAGGCTTCTTAGCCTTTCTTGCATTGTCTACATGAAGTTTTAGAGGTCTTCATTGTCTTTCTCAATTATATTCAGTCACAGACTCATGCTTCTATGATTGTTAGGCATGTCTAAAGTGATGACAAGAGAGCCAGGAGGAGGAAGGAACTTGATGTTGCTGAGAATGGAATGGGTGACAAGCCTAGGGGCATCTAAATTAAAAGTGATAGACTGGTTGAGTTAGTGGTGATGAACATTTTATCCAGGTGGATATCGGTGGCCACCCACCTATTCTACTGGCTCAAAACACAGTTTTCCACCTTGGCATTTTTTGTATAGTTTTTCAGTTCCTAAACTTACGAGGTTGTTTTGAAGCCCCAAATGACGTTTTTTGGAAATTCGGGGGGCCAATGGATTTCCAACAACATGCCCTATCCCTAGCCAAAAGTTGTACTCCTCAGATAGACCATTCTGATGAGGTATCGAGCGCTTGAAATGAAGATTGTATGAAAAAGTTACACCCTTGGTAAGTTGACGTATCAACTACCCCCATCGGGGCCCACAAACCTTTTAGAATTTCATCTTCTCGGGTTAGAGTTTTGGATGTTTAGGGGTTTCTCATTTATTCTTTATGTCAAAAAGGCCATTGGAGCCTTATTGTAAACATCTTCTTGCGAATGAACGTAGCCATCACATCTCTTCTCAAAGATAAGCTTCCACCATTCTAGCGAGTTCATTTCACATTGTAATTTTATAGTTTCTTCATATTTCATTCATTAATAGAAATTGACTATAATTGTATATATGGGTTTCATGCAATATCTCTGTGTATTTATTTTTTATCTCTTTGCCTTCATTTCATTCTCAACAAAATTTAGATTAGTGGTATCATAGTAGTTTGCTCCTTGTCATTTCTTAGTGCATGTCCTCGACAAGGTCAGGGTATAGAGAGTTGGGTCTCGAGCTAGTTTCTCTTAAGGAAAACCAACCCAAGCGACCTCCCATGGTGAAAGAAAAAAGAGATGAGGAAGTAAGAGATCCTATCAAGTTGTTTCTTGTGGAATTCCTCACACATAAGAGGAACGAGATGATGGATAATTTTTCCCAAATCCTTCGACGATTATTGATCACAACAGATGCATTTTCATCAAGCGAGAACTTTGGAGGTGCCACTCCCTTCAAGGTACAAGTTAATTTTGATATTCCCATATTTGAAGGTCAGATAGATGTAGATGCTTTAGAAAAGTGGTTAAATCTACTAGAAGGTCATTTCTTTGTTCACAATTTTTCCAATAGGGAAAAGATCACCTTTGCGCTCCTGAAGGCTATCCTCCATGTCAAAGATTAGTGGGAGACTTAATGTTAGAAAAACTCCACAGAGGAGTCTAGAATATTTGGGGCCAAGCCCACTTGGGACTCTTGTATGAATGACATTAAGGAAGAATATTACCCCATTGGAAACTATGACGACCAATACACGAGATGAACCACATTGCGTTAAGAGAGGGGCCAAACTGTGTCATAATTCACAAATAGATTACATACCTTGCGCACCACATTGGGTATCAAAGACTTAGAGAGAAATCTGGTTCTAAAATATCGTGGGGGTCTACACAGATACATCCAAACATAAATGGATTTTCTGGACATCTCGTCACTGGGAGTCGCTTATCGATATGCTATCAAAATTGAGCAGAAATTTAAGTAGCAGAACAAGAGGGAATTCAGATCTGAAAATCCAAAACAACTGGAGTATGGTAAAGGAGACCCTAACTCACAAAACAACCAACCTTAAGACAACCATTCCAATCCATAAGAAAACAAGGGTAAAGGGAAAATGAATAAGGACAATGGAAAGTGGCATGACTTCAACAAAATCCCTTGTTACCACATCGATGAATATCGCTCGAAACAACCATTGGCGGCCGAGCTCAAAGAAAAATAGATGAACCTCGACTTGGACTCTGATTTAGAAAACAATAAAAGGAAACAGATCGTTGACGCAGAACCCACTGCTACCATCATGATCACAAGAATCCATCCAGAAGAACCAGAGGAGCCTAAGGAGGTAGAGCACCTCTTCCACTCATAGATGTGGGTGAAGGGGACCCCACTACATTTCATTGTTGATAAAGGAAGCCAAATGATCCAAAAAGATCTTTTACACAACTATGGTTGAGTTATTATGCATGTGTTCATTAACTAATTAAGGAAGCTTAATTAAAGAGGAAGAATTAAATAAGAATCATAAAATCCATATAACCATGTACGTAATTGAAATGAATCATAAAATAGTAGAAAACCATAACACCAATTTGATAATGGAGTTCAACAATCTCGCCTACGTCTCTGGGCCTTTGTCTCAGTGGGTGAGGCTTTCTTATTTCTGTTCAAAGCTCTATAAGTTCATCACAATAGTTCCAAAAGGTTACAAAACTAATATCTTCTTGTTCTACTAGATCTCTAGAACCCAATAGAAGAAACAACACTCAAATTGGATGACTAGAGCTCCCAGAAATGGCCTGCAAAGGTGTGCTCCTCAACAACTTCCCTGCATAAAAATGACTTTGGTTTGGAAAATCTTCATCATAAACCTTCTCTGAATCTCCTCTCTTGGCCTCAAGAAGGCCTGGTTTATATAGATCTGAAGTTGGTAACCATCCCCCAACTTCCTCCAAATATATGGCCTCAAAAAGGGCCCAATATCCCCCAAAAATGGGAAAAATCCCCCAAATTTGTTGAGAAAAATCAATAATAATCACTATTATAAGGTTAATAAACCCACTTTTCAATAACATAGGGATAATCCCCTCTGGATTGGGTGCGTGCCCCCTTTGCATGGTCACATGAGGTCATATGGCCAAGCGCCAGCCCCCTAGGGGCTGCACACTAGCCCCTCCTCTGAAATACCAGGTCGTATGGAACAACAATAGTGGAATCCCCGAAACTGAGGGCTTAACCATAATCCATGAATATTGTTTGGAAATGGGTCACATGGGAGTGGTTGGAGGTACCAAAATTGGGGGCTAGGCCATGTTCATCCACGCCAACGATCATAAGCCTGTGGTTTTTGTTGTAGGGTCATGTGGAAATGTTTACACCGAGGGTTGGGGCTAGACCCCAACTCTTTTCCACCCAAATAACATTCCGCATAAACTTAAATATAATTTTTATGCTATGGTTAAAAACATACAAGTGCGGGAAGGTTGGCTAGCCCAACCCTGCCAAACCTTAGCTCGATGGGAGGTCCACGGTTCGAATCTCTAAAACTCAGATATTTTTCAATAAAACTGACCAACGAATGGGTGCCACGTGGTAGCCCATTTATGGGCCACGTGGCACCTCACCATTCGCCCACAATATCTTCCATGCATCAAATGCTAAATGGTCCAGCTGTTTGCCCTATCACCCTCCACTTGCCCAGTAGTTGTCTACCACGTGTCATCGTACGAGATTCCATGTGTCACCGTATGGACGTGCCACATGTCATCGTATGGATGTGCCATGTGTCACCCTTGCAGTGATGACACATGTCACTTCCCTTTTGGTCCACCTGTACCTACCACGTAATCAGTTTGTATGCCCAGTCAACCTGCTACGTCAACTATATGGACCCTACCATGTATGTGCCAAATGGGCTGCCACGTCAGTTGTACGACCGTACAGCCTGTACAGTCAGTGTCCACATGGGACTGTTTGGAAAAATGAACAAATCTCCATAACTTGAGCATATGGCATCCATTTGAGCCCGTTCAAGTTATGTTGGGTTCATATCGACAAGGTCTACAGACACATCCATTTTGAAGAGATTCAGAGAACTTTTATTTTTAGGCCTTTCTTAGCCCCATCAAGCTCCTGGATCCAAATCTAGATCACACCTCCCCACTGAAGGACCTTTTGGTCCCAAAAAGGTTACTGATCAGTCATCAAGCGCGTGATAGGCCACCTCGCTTGTTCCCTATCTTTGAACTGTGTCCTATGCACCTATCTCATCAAGATCAACTGTAACACAATCATGACAACTAACAACATATTGTTAGCCATTTGAACCCTGTCACATCTTACTGAAGCCGCTACCATCCATGTAGACAACATTAATAATGATAGCATAAAAAATATGACTGCAAATGAGCTGATATGTTTGTAGTATTTACATGACATGAGCCTATCTTGAAGCACACTTTGATTGATTTTTCATTCCACAATCATCTCTTGTTCTTGCTTAAGATTGATTACTTGATTTGAAACAATTATAGGTTTGTTTCTTTCTTGAACTTCCTCTTTAATTGTTCCATAGTTTGAAGAGTTTTATTTTCATTTACATGATGAGCTTGAACAACATATTCTTGACATTCTTTGGTTAATTGATATAGATTCTTTGCCCTGTAAAATATTTCTTTACGATCATATAAATATGGACTACCTAAGACCATTCCACATTCACTTAGTGGCACTACATCACATGTTACCTCGTCCACATACTTAGATGAAATAGAAAATTTTAATGTGCATTGTTGGGTTATGTGCATTTGATGATTGTTGTTTATCCATTTAAGTTTGTATGGCTTATGATGTATCAGAGTTTTAAATCCTAATTTCTTAACCAATTCCTCTAAAATTAGATTAGATTAAGATCCACTATCTATCAATGTATCAACCTTAGTGTTTCGTATCATGACCCTTATATGAAACAAGTTACTTCTACAATATATTCCTTCACCAATTTTACATGTCATACCAACCAATGAGACCTTAGATTCGTCACGTGAATTCGATCCCAAGTCCATGGGTCGTGTTGTCGCTGCAATTGTTTGCCTCCCTTTCTTTTCCTTGAACCACTTTGGTCTCTTCTCATGATGCAATTGCCAACAACGGTCCTCATCATGCCCCTCTTATTTGCAATGCTTGCAAGAGGGATTCTCTTCCTTTCTCGTCACTTAATTTGACTTCCTTTTATGCCACTTCCTCTTGTCCTCTTTCCTTGAAGACGATGCCCCTGATACACCAACACCTGTTTTCCCTGCTTCAATGTATGTCTCTTGAACATAAACCTCATCAATATTAGTTGGTCCAAAAACGAATACAATATTTCGAATATGTGCAGGTAAACCTCCTATATACTTCATAAGAGTTTCTTGGGTATGTAAAGGAATATCTAACATCAATGCCATTTTATGAAATCCATCTGTGTATTCTTGCACTATTTGTTCTTTTCTTAGTTTTAAAGCTTGCCATTCAATTAATGCTTTCTCTTTATAACCCAAAGGATAGAATTTATTTCTAAGTGCAGAAATAAAACTTTGCGATGATGGAAATACATTACCCACTTGTTGCGTGCCATTTTTCAACTTGCTTTTCCACCAGATGAGTGTTGTGCTTGCAAGTATCAATGATGCCAACTTGATCTGAGTGGCCTCATCCTTGATTTGTTGCACACTGCAATAGACCTCCATCTGTCTGACCCAATTGTCAAGTCTTTTTGCATTAACTTCACCATCATACATGGGTAATTCGAATTTAACATCAAGTTTTAACAAAAGCATTTCGTTCTTATGTTTATGAACATGTTTCTTTGCATTGGATTTAGAACTTGAACTTGAAGAATAAGGAGAAGAAGGAGGTGATGATGGAGGTGAAGGAGAAATTTGAGGAGGATCCTCTCCTTCTTCACTTTTTCCCTTTGAAGATTCACCAAGAACTGGTCTCTTTCATTCCAAGTAATCCTCATACAAAACCTTCATCATCTCTGACATGGCGAAGAAAGTTTTTCAAAACTCTTTCTCATCCTGAGAAAGTCCCTCTTTCGATGCCATATTCTCTCTTTGAGAAGTTCTCTTTATCAATCCAATCAATGGATTATATTCGACAAGATCGCCTTCACCACGATGTATCTTTTCCTTGGTTAACATGCAAAACTCAAATCCAAATGTCAACTAGCTCTGATACCACTTGATTCGAAAATATATTTTACACGACTATGGTTGAGTTATTATGCATGTGTTCATTAACCAATTAAGGAAGCTTAATGAAAGAGGAATAAGTAAAGAAGAATCATAACAACCATATGAACATGTATAGAACTTAAATGAAGCATAAAACAACAAAAAACCATAACACCAATGTGATAATGGAGTTCGGCAATCTCGCCTATGTCTTCGGGCCTTTGTCTTAGTGGGTGAGGATTTATTATTATTGTTCAAAGTTAAATAAGTACATCAAAATAGTGCCAAAAGGTTACAAGACTGATCTGGTCTTGTTCTACCAGATCTCTAGAACCCAACAGAAGAAACGACACTCAAATCGGATGACCAGAGCTCCCAGAAATGGCCCGCAAAGGTGCGCTCCTCAACAACTTCCCTGCATAAAAATGATTTTGGCTTGGAAAATCTCCAGCATAAACCTTCTCTGAATCTCCTCTAAAAGCCTCAATAAGGCTTGGTTTATATATATCTGAAGTTGGTAACCATCCCCCAACTTCCTCCAAAGATATGGCCTCAAAAAGTTCCAATATCCCCCCAAAATGGGAAAAATCCCCCAAATCTGCTGAGAAAAATCAATGATAATCACTATTATAAGGTTAGTAAACCCACTTTGAAATAATATAGGGCTAAGCCCTCTAGATTGGGTGCACTTCCCCTTTGCATGGTCACATAAGGTCATATGGCCAAGCACCAGTCCCCTAGGGGCCGCATGCTGGCCCCTCCTTCGAAATACCAGGTCGCATGGCGCAATAATAGTGGAATCCCTGAAACTGAGGACTTAACCATAATCTGCTAATATTGTTTGGAACCGGGTCACATGGGAGTGGTTGGAGGTTCCAAAATCAAGGGCTAGGCCCTGTTCATCTACGCCAATGGTCATAAGCCTGTGGTTTCCATTGTAGGGTCCTGTGGAAATGTTTACACCGAGGGTTGGGGCTAGGCCCCAACCCTTTTCCGCCCAAATAAAATTCTGCATAAACTTAAATATAAGTTTTATGCTATGGTTAACAATGTACAAGTTTGGGCGGGTTGGCTAGCCTAGCCCTGCCAAACCTCAGCCTAGTGGGAGGTCCATGGTTCGAACCTATGAAAATTGAATATTTTGCAATAAAACTGACCAACGAATGGGTGCCACGTGGAAACCCATGTCTGGGCCACGTGGCACCTCACCATCCGCCCACAATATCTGCCACACGTCAAATGCTAAATGGGCTAGTTGTCTGCCCTATCATCGCCCACTTGCCCAGTAGATGTCTGCCATGTGTCACCATACAGATGTGCCACATGTCACCGTATGGACGTGCCACATGTCACCCTTTTAGTGGTGACATGTGTCACTTCCCTGTTGGTTCACCTATACCTGCCACGTCATCAGTCTATATGCCCAATCAGCCTACCATGCCAGTTGTATGAACCCTGTCATGTCTGTGCCAAATGTGCTTCCATGTTAGTTGTATGACCGTACATCTTGTACATTCAACTGCCACGTGGCACTGCACGAACTATACATTCAATTTTTTTTTTGCATGTTTGGAAAAATGAACATATCTCCATAACTTGAGCATACGATGTCTGTGAGCTTGTTCAATTTGCATTGGGTTCATATCGACGAGGCCTATGCAAAAGTCCGTTTTGAAGAGATTGTGAGAACTTCGTGTTTTAGGCCTTTCTAAGCCCCATCAAGCTCCTGGATCTGAATATGGATCAAGAACCTAAAATAAGTATAGGTCGTCAAGTAGTTGGATTTTCCGACAACACCGCACTCGCAACCATACTAAATTGGGTGGCTTCGTTGGGGATGAGATCTCTATGTCGGTCAGTAGTGTCGCCTATCCTACAACATCAAGACCTTCAAGGATGGGGTACTGTGTGATGTTGCCCCACTAGAATTCTGTGATGTTCTTTTAGTCCAGCCATATATGTGGAAGCGTCATGCTATTTATGAGTCTCGACCCTGTAATTTCATTAATACTCTAGGGGGTCAACTCTACAAGGTACTAGAGGTAGCTTCGACTATTGTCTCATAAAAACAATGTCGCAAAGTAATTTTTCATACCACAAAGTTTATCCTCTTCATGATCTGTTTAGAAGGTGAAAAAAATGACATTGCAACCACTACAACCTCGGCCCAAGGCATTTCTATCTAGTGGAAGAAGGTAGACAATATTGTAGAAGAGCACACATATATTCTTACTTCACCTGCTACCTCTATACTTTCCAGACAAGCAAAGCTATAACATATCCCTTCATAGCTCTATTGTCCACAACCCTTTTCAGGTGTGCTTGGGGTTCCAACCATTGGCCCACATTGATATAGCACTTCAGTTTGCATCTTTACCGATAGATTCCTTGTTACACACCTAAATGTTTCAGCACCCAATGTTGCACTTAAGTGTCATATGCACCTTAATAAGTGTCACATGCACTTTATCAATTGTTGTATGCACCTTATTAAGTGTCGCATGCACTTTATTAAGTGTCGCAACTTTGACACCATGGAAGAACATTTGTCATAATCCCTAGTAATTGTGGATGAGAAAAACTCATCATGAGAAGGTCAAAACAATGCCTTTTTGATGGAAATATTGTGTTGGCATTGATGTCAACATGAAGACAGGAATTACTATAGTGGAGTATGACATGTAACTTTAGTAAAATCTAGAGGAATATTGAGTTACAGGAATGTAGTGGACTACTGGAATAAAGGGGATCGCTTAGTCAAGTGCTTTGAAAGAATGAAATAATGAAAATAAAATAATAAGACAATTTCAATTGTTAAGATATGCAACATAATACTCTACCAATTAAAATGGAGGTTGGGTGGTGCTAGGGTAGGTTGGAGCCTACGAAGGAGGTTGGAGCCTATGAAGGAGGTTGTAGCCTCCTTCTAGTTGAAGCTGGTAAAACAAGGTGTTGCAACATCTTTTCAGTTATAGCTGAAGAAACTAGGGAGTTGGTGCTTCCCTCTAGTCGACGCTGGTAAAATCTAGGGGGTTGCAACCTCCTTCTAATTGTTGCTAGTAAAATAGGGAATTGGTTTTTCCTTTGAGTTGTATCTCACAAATTAAATGTAATCTTTATTGAAAATTAGAAGAACAACTGTGAAGTTGGTTTTCCACATTTAAATTTTGTGTACTATACCTTTTTGTTGATGATTTGTTTTGATTTGATAAAATTAATAATTAAGTGGTTTTAAATTGTTGAAAAAGGATAATAATGATTCACCCCCCCCCCTCAGTATTAAACAACATTCCAACAATTGGTATCAGAGCAAGGTTCCTTCATCACAATATAATAACTGGAAGGAAGATTCTAAGAAGCCACAATGGATCAACAAGAAGGGATGTCCTCAAACAAAGCTCTGTTATTCAAAGGAGATAACTATGCATTATGGAGTATAAGAATGAGAAGTTACCTAATGGAACTGGGATGTGATGTCTTGATATCTTTGATAAAGAGTTATGATGTACCAAAAACTTCTCGTTCAGACACAATTGCAAAGAAACTCTGCAATGATAATTCAAGAGTTGTAAATGCAATTCTAGGTGGATTAGAAAATAATGTATTTGTCAAAGTCTTGCACTGTAAATCAGAAAAAGAGATTTGGAACAATCTACAAATCATCTATGAAGGAGATGAAAAATTCAAGCAATAAAAGATTCAAATGTACAGAGGATAGTTTGAAATCTTGAAGATGAAAGAAGAAGAAACAAATGCAGAATATCTTCTAAGAGTAGATAAAATTGTCAACACAATCAAATGACGAGAAGAAGAATGTGATGAAAAAATAGTAGTCCAAAAGGTACTAATATCACTCCCAATGAGATATGATCCCAAAATATCTACCTTGGAATAATGAGATAATCTTGACAAACTCACAATGGAGGGACTACATGGGATTATCACAGCCTATGAAATGAGAACGAGACAAGAAAAACCTTCAAAAGGTGAAACATCCTTCAAAGTCTCAAAAGGAACTAAAAATCATGAACATGTATTGAATGAAAGGAACTCAAACAAATATGATGAGGAAGAAGCCAACTCCATTAAGAAACTTAAGAAAGGATCTGGAAAATAAAAAGGGAAGTTACCTTTCAAATGCTTCAACTATGGAAACATTGGACACTTTACTTCCAAATATCCTTATCCCAAGGAAAAGGATAGTGATGATGAAGAAGCTTACAATAAAAAAGAACATAAAAAGAGTAAATCCCAATACAAAAAGAAATTCTATAAGAAAAAGAAAAACTTTTATTCTAAAGAAGACAGTAGCTCATCTAACATGAGTGAAGATGACGATACAGAGGTTATATTTATGGGAATAGAAACTCAAACTGACACTACTAAAGATAATAATTATGAAAATAAATAAATTCCAGAAGCTGAAGGAGAAGTTGATCTCGAATGAGAACTCATTAGTGCCCTCAAAGAACTAAGAATATATAGGAGGAAAAAATCATTTAAAGAACAATTGTTAGATTACAAGGAAGAACAAAAATCAAGAGAAGAAGAAGTTTAAAAAAGCATCAAGAAAACAAAACAAAACATTGTTGATTTAAAAACTAAACTACAAGAAGATAAAAGAATTGAATAAATCTTAAGTAAACTACTTAATGACAAGGAACACAACTGTGAAAAATTAGAGGCTGAAATAGTTCTTCTAAGAAGGAAACTTGAAAGATGCACTAACCTTTCAAAATTTGAAAGTAGTTCAAAAATATTGGATGACATCCTTAACAGTCATATACCATCAAGTAATAAGGTTGGATTAGGTTATGATCACAAGGAAACTAATAAAGACTTAAAATATGAAATACATAAAAGTGATAAAAATCCAAAGACTTATGCAACTTCCCTTCAAAGATCCTTCAAAAGAGAAAAGAATTAGATAAAGCCTGACTCTAATCAACAAAAATCTGCACTCTCTCCAAAAAGAAATGAGTACAAAATAAATACTACTCCAAGAAGAAATCCTCCAAAAAGGTATGGACAAACTTTTTCTTGGCTATTGTTTTTCTTGTCATAATTTTGGGCATAAAGCATTAGACTGTAAATCCATATGAACAACAATTCTAGTAGCAATCAAAGGAATATAAACTATAATTCATTTTCTCCACTACTCTATCGAATGTTACAAATGTAACAATTATGGTCATAAAGCTAGTAATTGCAAATTATTAGAATCTACCATGAAGAAAAATACTTCAAATTTTCTAAAAGAAAAACATAAGAAGATATGGAAAGAAAAACAAAAGGAAACATAATGTAAGGTAGCATTGCATGCCAAAGATAAAACAAGTCAATGGTATGTTGACAGTGGCTGTTAAAAACATATGACAGGACATCAAAACAAATTCCTCAGCCTGAAAAAGGAGAAGAAAGGAAAGGCTACATTTGGAGATGATGTATCTGCCAAAATACTTGGTAAGGGGACAGTTGGTCTGGGAAATTATAGGACTAAAGCATAAAATGTTCTATTAGTTGAAAATTTGAAACCTAATCTCCTTAGTGTGAGCCAAACATGTGATAAAGGACACATTCTCATTTTTTACTCTAAAAAATGTGATATTAGAAAATAAGACATTGGAAAATTAATAGCTATTGCAGCAAGGACACCAAGCGATGTTTATATCTTAAATATAGAAAAAGAAGAAAAATGTTGCATGAGTCAAATAGATGAAAATTGGTTATGGCATAGAAGAATGGGACACATAAATTTTGATAATTTGGTAAAAGTGAGTAACAAGGAAGTTGTGAGAGGTATGTTGAAAATTATAAAACCTTCAAACCATGTTTGAAATCACTGCCAACATGGGAAGCAGACAAAAGTAAGATTCAAGACGAAAGAGTATTCTACCTCAAAACCATTAGAACTTATTCATATTGACCTATGTGGGCCAACAAGAACAAAGAGTATACAAGGAGAATATTATTTTATTTTATTCATTGATGACTATACTAGAATGACTTGGGTGTGTTTTCATAAAGAAAAATCATAATCTTTTGAAAAATTTAAATCTTTCAAAGCACTGGATGAAAATGAAACTGATCTCAAAATCAAGTGTCTCAGGTTAAAAAATGGAAGTGAATTTACTTCCAAAAAATTCAATGATTTTTGTGAAACTCATGGAATCAAAAGACATTTTTCTTCTCTAAGAACTCCTTGACAAAATTGAGTCGCTGAAAGGAAAAATAGAACTATTCAAGGGACATCCAGAATGTATACAGTTGCATGTATACTTAACAATGGAAACCTTATAGTTAACTATGATAAAACAACATATGAGTTATAGTATGGCAAGCCAACATCAATTAAGCACTTCAATGTTTTTGGGAGCAAATGCTACATAAAGGGAGATGATGATAACCTAGGAAAATTTGATTCCATAACTGATTAAGGCATATTTCTTGGTTACTCATCCACCAAAAAAGCCTACAAATGTTATAATATAAGGCTATACAATATTGTGGAAAGTGAAATTTTAAAAGTGGATGATCTAAAAATAAAATGGATCAAATCTCAATTTAATCCACAAATTAATGAAAGAATAAGAGATGATGATGATGATGAAGAAAGTATAGATATAAAAGGGGAAGACTCACAATGTGAAGTATAAAAAGAAGAAGAAGAATCACAATAAAAAGAAGAAGAAGAGTCACCAAGACAACATACAAAAGCACCATCAAGGAGAGTACAAAGATATCATCTGGAAAGTCTAATCCTTGGTAATAAAAGTACTGGAGTTGAAACACGAAGAAAACTAATGTACAAGTCAGAAAAAGCCTTACTATCCTTAATAGAACCCAAAACATTTGCATAGGATAGTAAATATGAATACTGGATCAAAGCCATGAATGAAGAGTTGTATCAAATAGAGAAAAACCAGACCTGGGAACTTGTCCCAAGACCAAAAAATAAAAATGTGGCAAGGACCAAGTACCGAGGTCATTTCCTTTGATTGGAATAGTCTTATGGAGCCCCTCCTTCCTTCCTACCTATCTTTACAAATTATCATGCAGGTTTGCAATAAAATCAAAGTACATAACATTGTTGTTGAAAAAGGTGCTTCAGTTAGAATTCTATCGTCAACTTCTTGGAAAGCTATGGGTTCCCCTAAGCTTGTGTCAGCGACGCATAATTTGTGGGATTTTAATAGAATACCTAGCGAATATTTATGGATCCTTCCTCAACTACCCATCACATTAAGAGGTAAAATTGTATTTATTGATGTTATGATAGTCCACAAACCCTTGGACTTTAATTTTCTCCTTGGGCGGGAGTATGTTTACGCTATGAAAGTTGTCATGTCCACACTCTTTCGAGTGATTCATTTCCCTCATAATGGAACATTGTGACCATTGAATAACTTTCATTTGTTGGTCCTAATATGACTACCAAACATCCAACTCCCCTGAATGTTCCTTATATGAAAATGGTATCCTATCCACCACAGGTTAATTATGTGGCATCATGTCCCATGCATTTAAATCCGAATGAGAAGGAGCCTCTCTCTATATGCTCACCTTCTTTAGACTTAGATCCGATAGTTGACATGGTGAACCACTCAATAGGGGATTTGGAGCCTGATCTTCCCCTCGTTACCCCTACTAAGTCCCTTAACATGTACTCCTTCCATAGCATTGTTCTTCCATTTTATGAAGACCTCTTGGAATCCATGGTTAAGGGTTTCGAGAAACGTTCCCATTTCTGTGTCAAGCTCGTTAAAAAATGAAATAGAGGATTACGAGCATAATTCTTTTCCTATGTCAAGCTCATTAAAAAATGAAATAGATGGTCATGAACATAGTTCCCTTTCTTTGTCAGGCTCATTAAAAAATGAAACAAATACCCATGAGCATAGTTCATTGTCCCTATCAAGCTCATTAAAAAATAAAACAGACCCCCCTCCAATTGAGTCGAGTCTTCTACTAGATCTTGTAATTGAACCTTCATTTGTTCTGCATGTGTCAATTTATCCTCTTTCTTCCTCCACCTCTAGTGAACCTTTTCCTATTAGCATCCATAAGTCTGATTGGGTGTCGAAGAAGAGTATATGGATGAAACAAAGATTGGGGGTCATGTCTCCAGCCTCTAGGCMTCATGTTGGAGTTAAGACACTATCCTCTTTCAGTTATGTTSGGGGAAAAGTACCAACCTATGGAAATCATTTTGCGAAGAAACCCACCAATGGGTATCATTCTAAGCACAGTTTCATTCTCTGTGTAAAGCTCKTGTAAAAATGAAACCGACCATGAGCACAATTATGTTTCTATGTCAAGATCATTAAAAAATGAAACAAAGGATCCCTTGACATGTATTCCTTCTAGATCGGTGYTCTTCTGTTAGATGAAGAAATATTGGAAYCCGTGATCAAGAACCTGAGCATAGTTTATTTTCTAGTTTCAAGCTCRTGAAAAAATGAAACCCATGTCRAGCTTAGTCKTTGTTCTTTATTGTTCTCGTAAATACACAAGAATAGGTTACCGAGCTCAATATTTGTTCTTTCTCGTGCTCATAAATACATGATAATAGGTTACCGAGCATATTTTTATCACTTTTTTGGGCTCATAAAAAATATATGAAAAATGAACTCTTTGGAGTCTCCTTTAAGCTCTTTTCAGACACCCTAAACATGAAAATATTGTCGAGTGATCTTGTTTCCTTTCACACTTGTTAAAAGGTTTGAAATGACATCTATTCAGTATAAGTTTAACCCTTTTTGGAATGGACGAAGTAACCACAAAAAATGTATACTTCGGTCAATCATGACTAGAAGAGTTCTCCCTTGTATTGTTTTACAATTTTTCGGGATTGGAGGACTAAATTTACAAAAAAGAACATTCATTGAGTCATCTTTAAGATATTTTTAGACTCTCTAAACATGAAAAGACCATATATCTTTCCTTCTTTTGGCTCATAAAATTATGCATTGAAGGATCCATATGGGACTAAATCCCTCCTTCTTCAGTTTTGTTAAACATGTGATGAAAGACTCATCGAAGATGAGTTATACCGAGCATATGTTATCCTCCTCAATCTCATTAAAAAACAAAGAGCTACTCACCAATAATGGTGGGGGGGGGGATTGAAGGAAGTGGGTCAAGTTTTGGAAAGAATTATGGAATCTGTTTGTTGTCACCGTTGAAGATGGCACTTGTTTGCATCTCATCTTAGAGTGGGGTAATCTGCTTGTCTCTGAGTCATACCAATCACATGAGTTATCCCTACTCCTTCATTTGAAGAGTACCCTAGTGATCGTTGCACAATGTTTTGGTCCTTTTCTGCTCCATTTAATGTTGCCAAGTCACTTTTCATGCCACACAATGTTCAAGGGAAGTTTAATCCAAAATATACCACTCTACAGTACTTTCATCCTTGTGTCATTATGTCCTCATTTGATCTATCATATCATATCACTTTCCTGTGTCAGTGTCATGTCTATGATGTGGGATACATCATGGCCCTCCTTCGACAAGTCTATTCAGGTCAACTTCAACACATTATCTGGGAATTAAACTTAGAAACCAGTTAGTACCTTGGAACCTGCATTCCTCAATGGCAGGTCTCCTTGCCTTTGACAGTAGGTTTACATCATTGGCCTCTGATCGAATGATTCCATGAATGTTCGACTTCATCTCATTTATTCACATTCATTGGAATTTACTAGATTACCTTGGGATTCATTTTCATCATTGGTGATTTCTCTCTTAGTTGTTAATGATATTCATTAAATGATTGGTAATCAAGTCGTTTCTACCTTGTTCGACATCAAGTCATCTATTCAAATGGATAGAATCAGACTGTTTTGGGATCAAGATGATGGCCCTAGTTTTGGCACTTACTCTATTATATGCTTTTCCCATGCTACGTTGGAGATCATTTGAGTATGCAGTAGATTCTAGTATAACCATCATATTGGAAATCTCATTGATGTATATGTTGTCACATAGATTCACTTTGTATTGGTCAGTGGCTATGTTTTTGTCATATCGTAGATCCATTGTGTATTCTTTCATGGCTACGATAAGATCATGTATGGATCCACATTGTATATTTTGTGGCCATACCCTTCGTCAGTACTTTCATGGATCTGCAGTGTATTGATCAGAGACCATGCTTTGACTTAGTTTATTCCAAGCGTAGGTATTCCCGCCTATGGGATGATACATATATATTGTTTGATGTTTGTTTTCATATTCCACCAGTATATCCTACTCCAATACCCTTGCATTAATATTTTTGTAAAGTGTTTTAGCCATCGGTTTCTCTTCTGACCTCACACTTTAGGGGGCATCTATTACACAACTAAATGTCACACTTAAGTGTCATATGCACCTTGCTAAGTGTCGCATGCACTTTATCAAGTGTTGTATGCACCTTACGAAGTGTCGCATGCACTTTATTAAGTGTGGAAACTTTGACACCATGGAAGAACATTTGTCATAATACTTAGTCATTGTGGAGGAGAAAAACTCATCATGAGAAGGTCGAAACAATGACTTTTACTTTGAGATTTGACCATTTTTGAAGGTCAACACTCCCTTGCCCATGTATAGGGAGTATTGAACTCTTTTTGACGCTCCCCTTCCCATGTATAGGGAGCATTTTCAATGCTCTTTGCTAAGTGTTGAGGGAGCGTTGAAGTGGTTAGAGGGAATTATGGCTAGCCCACCTTATTATAAGGGTTAGTTCCAAGAAGATGAGGTCAAGGATTCGAACCATATCTATTTTCTCTATCCTAGGAACCAAATCAACTTGTGGAGACAAATCCTCAACCATTTCCCAAAATACTTAATGGTGGTTAATCCTCCAACACCTATATAATGATGGCATTCCAAGGTGAAAATGGAGGAGAATCCATGAGATCATTATAATTTTGACCTTGAGACATTTAGGAGAGGGTTGGATAAGAGAGCTTGGAGGAGCTACTACAACGTCAACATTTGATTGTAAGTGCTTCACTATGGATTTCTATTTATACATAACTTGGCCTATTCCCTTCATGTTTTGTGTCACTTGTTACATGCATGTCTATTATTGTTAAAGTCATCATAGATATATTTATTGTCACCTAACAATATAGAGTAGAAGAAAGGATATTCCTATTTGTTCATTGTAGGTCCTATATTGAGCCTAGGAGCTTGGTCAACAAAGTCAAAGGCTATAGAAGTGAGGACAACCGTCGTAAAAAGGTATTTCATCCATCTCTTTCATCTTACTCCAATTGTTGAAGTAGGTCTAAAGGGAAGTTAGTGTCCATTTGTTTTCTTCTATCTTTGGATCAAAGAATGGCTCTTGATCCAAAGGGGAGTTTCAACTGTACTCAGGGGGAACTTTACCATAATATTCCTCCCACACTTAGACCAAGGAATATCATGCAACTAGATTGTTTGAACGGATCCAACCCCTCCAACAATAAGTTCATGACATCCTAATGAAATATGAGAGAGACATAGGAGAGAGATAGAGTATACACAAATAATTTGTTACTTTATTGTCTATTACATTACATAACACATGCATTTATACAATGTTGAGTAAATATCAACCATTGATCTTGCTCACAGATCAAGGGATCTGATTCATCTTATCCACTATCCTTATCTCCTTGAGCCATGTGCTCAACTAGTCCTTTGAATTGTGTATCTCCTAACTAAATTTCTCACATAACTTAGTCTAATAGGTAATCTTGTTGAATTACCTGCTCAACAGATTAGAGTTCATGTGCTTCCTATTACAACATGTATGAGGTAATTATTCTAACACTCCCCCTTAATGAATACATGCCATTTTTGTTCTTCAATGTGCATTGGTCCAAATCTTTGTGCTTCCTTCTGTCATTGGTCCATACATCTTCTCCCCCTATATCGAAGACTGCCACTTCTTATACCTTTGCAAGTTTATGCTAAAATTACACCCTCGTACCTATATAATTGGTTAAGTCCACAACTTGGTGCCAACCTGTCTCTACATGAGAGGGATTACTATATGTGCTACTACACACCGCATATTCCTAAACAACATGGCGTACAACAACCTGGGGACAAAAAACTTTCCTATGATGAGGCAGTACAACTTGTACCAAGACTCTGAGGTGTTGATCACTACCAATCATGCACATCACTACAACATTTGACTAGGACCATTTCATTGACCATTACATTCCTTTTTCTTTCAACACTCTACTTCTCCCTAGATCTATGATATTGCATATCACAAATTTAAATTGTCATATATTTTACCCACTGGGAACCAACTATAACTTTGGGATAAACATTGGTACACAGATTGAACCATTAACAACCCTATGGAGTTACTTCCATCTACTGAGACACCTAGGTACCCAACCATGGTGCTTTCCATTTCTTTAGGACAATACTCTAGCTACAGGGTTTATCTGTATCAATCCAACATAGTGGTATGCCAATGCACCATGTAACGAAATAATTTAATAAATGATTGTGGGAGACATCTTTCTACAACAAATAGACTTAATTGTATCCATGCAAGGCTACAAATCATCAAAAAAAAGAAAATGGAATCATGCATATTCTTGATGTCTTCATCTACATCTTTGACATCTTGGTTATGTGCATGTCTTGGATCTCCATGCTTTACCTCGAAAGTGTTAGAGTAGTCAATTCTAACAACTATGGATTTTACATATTAAATTGACTAGTCTTAATATGTGTCTTCTAATGCCAATACATTTTTATCACCTTTAAAATCATCATGATATCCATCACTTTGATGGTGATCCAGAAATTTACATTGTATGACTTATTAACAACTTAAATAACAAAAAACAATGTTTGCATTCATACTAAAATATACTATTTATCTTGGATATCTTTTGCAATAGACTTAGACATCACACGAGCAAGTCCTTTTGCCCTCGAACCTCTTGCACAAACTCTCCCTCAAGCCATTCCTTCATCTCCCTTAGCTCACGACTCCAACGTGATTTGTTCCTTTTGATGCAACATATTTCTCTATATGATAAGCATCTTACTCTCTTTGAAATGCTACATGAAAGTAACCTAGATCTCACGATCCAATGAAACATCTCTTCCACATGTTCCTATTCACCACGTCTTCCACAGCTGGAAGATTAATCGTAGCAACCGATGACTCCCAAATCTCTCAGAACTTTTGTCCATGATAACATGCCAATGGTTCTTCAGAACTAGAACTAAGAAAAAAGAACCTCCATTACTAGAAACACCACATTCCATTTGACCCAAACACAATAGCAATGGGATGGTCCCTGTTGACCATACCAGTGGAAATGCCCTCCAATTCCAATTGAAATTCTTCCAATAAACCTCACCTCCAATGACATCCTCTTTTTTCTTCCAAAGAATGGTCGCAACAACACATGACTCACTATGTACCAAAAACTACATTTCTAGCATTGGCATTGTTGATCCTCAATCGACTTAACAATTTCACTCATCTTAGCACATTACTCATGCAAATGTGAAACAAAACTCAAATATATCTTCAACATGGAAACCATCTCCTCTTCAATTTTCTTGTACCTCATCAATTCAAGGTCAAACACTTCAACCATCCATTCTTCCCACACAATGGACTAGACCATTTTAGAATATCAACACCTTCTTCTTGAGACTGATAGTTCATAGGGGTTTTTCCAGTCAATACCTTAGGAAGTAACTCACCCATCATCAATAAAAAAAAATTAAGCAGTCCCAAATCTCCCCTTTCCTATCATCTCCATCGACGCCCTTATTAGATCCTCCAACTCTTTCTTTCAAGTGCTAGAATATGAAGAGTCATCATTCTTTCCTTCATGAACGAACCAATACATCCAATGGTTTGATATAAGTTATGGGGAACCATGTTTGTATGTATGTGACTCGATATCCAGAAATCCGAGGCCCACTAGACCCGACCCCTTATCTCCAGCCTCCAAAAATCCCAATCAAGCATTATCATGAGTTTCCACTATCACGGGGCCCCTTTGAAACATGTGACTGCTCTCCCTCACAACTTAGATAAAACTTGGGCACATCCTTATTGCTGAGAGAGATGAATTTATCTGATCCATATGGATTTCGCTAGCCTCCCACCTATTCCAACTGGCTCATTTTGGCAATTTTCCAGTTTGGGAGTTTTTCCTAGTTTTTGGGTCGTTGACTTCCAGGGTTGTTTTGAGGCCCTAAACAACATTTTTAGGGCTCACCATAGTCAAATTGTAGATTGAGTTAGAATCTAATGGAAACATGTGTATTCCTCGGATAGACCTTTCTAATGGGCTATCATGTGCCTAAAACGAATATCATATGCAAAAGTTACAACCCTGGGAAGTTGTTGTACTAACTTACACAAACGGGGTCCACATGAATTTTGGTGCTTCATCTCCTAGGGTTAGGTTTTTGGATGTATACAACTTTTGACATTCATGTTCATTGTAAAAATGCCTTTAGAGCCTCATTGTAATCATATTCTTGCGAATGAGCGCAAAAATCACATCTCTTCTCAGAGATATGCCGCCACCATTCTAGCAAGCTTGTTTTCCACTGCATTTTACAGTTTCATCTTTTTCCTTATTGAATAGAAACCAGTTTTACTGTATATATGTTATTCTGTGTTAAGCATCCTTTGATAATAATATGTATTCATTTCGTTCTACTTATAAAATCCATATCAGTGGTATCGGAGTGGTCTGCTCCTTGTCGTTCTTAATGCATGTCCCCAACGAGGTCAGGCTAGAAAGAATTGGGTCTCGAGCTTGTTTCTCTCGAGGAAAAAATCTCTCACACTCCCAAGAGACCTCTCAGGGTGGGAGAAAATAAATATGACGAGACAGGAGATCCCTTCAAAATGTTTCTTGAGGAAGCCCTCACGCAACAGAGGAATGAGATGATGGATAGTTTTGCACAAATCCTTTGACGACTACCAATAGGCGACTCATCTTCCTCAAACGAAGGCACCGCCCCATTTAAGGTACAAATAAATTTTGATATTCCTATATTTGAAGGTCAGATAGATGCAGATATTGTAGACAAATGGTTGAATCTGCTAGAAGGGTATTTCTCTGTCCATAACTTCTCGAATAGAGAAAATATTACTTTTGCACTCCTCAAAGTCATTTTCCATGTCAAATATTGGTGGGAAACTTTCTGAGAGCATAAATAAATAGAGGAACCCTCATTATTTACAATCACGGTCACCTGGGAGTCCTTCAAGGATGCTATTAAGGAAAAATACTACCTTGTTGGAAGTTATTACGACTTGTACACAAAATGGACCACACTGTGGCAGGAAAGAGACCAAGTAGTGTAATATACCAGATATAAAAAGTATGCAGAATAGAAATAAAATGATAGAAATGACAGAATAACAACAATATAACCAGAACAATCACCACAATATCACTGAAATGATATAAGAATAACAACATAAATAACACTTTGATTCTGAAAGAAATGTTCACAGGCCTCTTCGAGGGGGCAACCTCCAGTTGAGCAGAGCTCTATTACAATAATCTCCAAGCTAGGGTTTTCATAACCTTGACTCCTATTTATACTAAATATGTCTATCAAAAGAAGCATCTAGAGGAAGATCATTCTATAAGCGGAAGCTTCTATTATGTCTTCTTATATTCGACTTATTCTATTTTATTGAAAGTCCTTATTAATATTGACCTTTATTACATCCGAATATATTGTTCTACCTCTGTGCGGGTTATAACCCTAACATGTCCTCCCCCTTAAAACAACCTTGTCCTCAAGGCTTGAGATGTGGAAATTGCTGCAGAATGGTAGCTGGTTCCTAAGTGGCATCTGCTGGTGTTGTATCTTTCCACTGGACTAACACTTCCTTGATGGTTCTTTGACGCAGGCGACACTCACGCTGGTCCAAAACTGCTTGTGGCTGTAGCCAAATGGATCCTTCTTCATCTAACTCGGGAAGGTTGGTTTGAATTTGACACTTAGTTCCAATCACCTTCTTTAAGCATGAAACATGAAAAACGAGATGTAGCTTCGAATGACTGGGCAAAGCTAACTGATAGGCTACTTGTCCCATACGCTTGAGAACGGTATAAGGACCATAAAATTTGGGCGCTATCTTCTAAAAATGCTTGGCCTTGAGGGAAGTTTGCTTGTAAGGTTGTAGTTGAAGAAACAATTGATCCCCTTCTGCAAATTGACATTCAGAGCGACCTTGATCTGCTTGTTGCTTCATGCGATTTTGTGCCATGACCAAATTCTCTTTGAGGGTACAGAGAATAGCCTCTCGAACTGTAAGTGTTTGGTCAACCACCTGGACCTTTGAGACACTAGGTAAGTATGAGAAAACTGAAGGTGGCTTCTGTCCATATACCCCTTCAAAAGGAGTCATGCGTGTAGCTATATGGTATGAAATGTTGTACCACCATTCACCTAGGGGTAAACATTGAGCCCACTAATTTTTATTTTCCAAGGCAAAACACCTCAAATATGTTTCCAAACACTTGTTGACAACTTCCGTTTGACCATCAGTCTGGGGATGATAAGTTGTGCTGAGATGCAATTGTGTGCCTTGTAGCTTGAACAGTTCTTGCCAAAAATTTCTTGTGAAAGTTGGGTCGCGATCAGAAACAATAGAGTGTGGCATTCCATGAAGCTTGAATACCTGATCCATGAAAATTTGAGGCACCGTGGATGCTATAAATGTGTTTTGAAGAGCGCATAAATGAGAATACTTGGAAAGGCGATCAACAACCACCATGATGACTGATTTATTTCCCGATTTGGGTAAGCCTGTAATAAAATCCATAGAGATATCCTTCCAAATAGTAGGTGGAATCGGAAGCGGTTGTAGTGTGCCCGAAGATTTGACTGTTTCTCCCTTATTGCGTTGACACACATCACATTCAATGAAAAAATTATGAATGTCCTATTTCATACCATCCCAGAAAAAAGAACGTTTGACCTTGTCATAGGTTTTGGTGAAGCCGGAGTGCCCCATTGTGGGTGTATCATGAAGCTCAGAAAGTACTGTGGATTTAAGATTTGACTGTTTACTTAAATACAAACGTCCTTTGTATCAAAGATCATCATGGATCCAAGATTACCCTAGGGAAGATAGAGCATTGGACTACAATTGTTGGATCAGATGCGAACTTTTGGGATCTTGTAGCCATTCTTGGGGAATGGCTTGGAGCCAATTTGGTACAATGAAGGAAAGAGAAAAGCGGGGTCCTTCATATTTATATTTTTAGGAAAGTGCATCTGCCATGACATTGTCTTTGCCTTTCTTGTAAATGATATAATAATCATATCCAAAGAGCTTAGTCACCCATTTTTGTTGCTCCGGGGAGGAAATGCATTGTTCTAGAAAATACTTGAGGCTTTGATGGTCTATCTTAGTTTGGAAACATTTTTCCAATAGATAAGGGAGCCACAGATCAATGGCATGCAGAGTATCCAACATTTACTTTTCATAGTTTGATTTTCCCAGATTTCTTTCAGATAGTTTCTTGCTGGTAAAGGCCAAAGGTTGACCCTCTTGCATAGGGACAACACCAATTCCTTTCCCCGAGGCATCAAATTCCAATACAAAGGTCTTTGTGAAATCAGGAAGGGCTAGGACTAGAGTAGTGCACATGGCCATCTTCAAGGTTTCAAAAGATTGATCAACGTCTGGAGTCCAAGCGAAAGAGTTCTTTTTTAGAAGAGCAGTGAGAGCTGTTGCAATCTTTCCATAATTCTTAAAAAACTTGTGATAATAACCTGTTAAGCCCAGAAATCCACGCAATCTTTGGAGAGTCTTTGGGTGAGGCCACTATTGCATAGCTTCAATATTTTTTGGATCCACCTTGACGCCATCCTTGACAACCAAATGACCCAAGTATTCTACTTCTGAGGTGCCAAAAGAACATTTAGACTGTTTTAGGAAAAGTTGGTGCTGAGATAGTAGACAAAGAACTCGATCCACATGAACAAGATGGTCTGTCTAGGTTTTTCTATAGATGAGGATATCATCAAAGAAAACTAAGACAAAATGATGGAGAAAAGGATGGAAGACATGATTCATGAGTCTTTGGAAGGTGGAGGGGGAATTACACAAGACAAAGGGCATGACCAAAAACTCATAGTGGCCCTCATGAGTTCTAAAGGCAATTTTGGGAATGTCTGCCTCTTTCATACATATCTGGTGGTAGCCTAAATGAAGATCAAGTTTAGTAAGGAATTGGGCGCCACTCAATTCATCCAGGAGGTCATCAATGACAAGAATGGGAAATTTGTCTTTAATGGTAAGTTTGTTGAGGGCACAGAAGTCAGGACACATTCTCCAAGAACCTTCTTTCTTCAGGACCATGAACATAGGAGAAGAGTAGGGGCTCGTATTAGGGAGGATAACGCCTGCATTAAGGAGTTCCTGGACCATTTTCTCAATTTCATTTTTTTGGGAAAAGGGGTGATGATATAGATGAATATTGGGAGGAAGGCTTCCAGGTACAAGGGGAATGGAATGATCATGAAAACCATAGGAAGGAGGGAATCCATGGGGAGTGGAAAAGACCACTTGATGTTTAGAAAGGATGGCTTGGAGGTCTTGTTGCACCGAGGGTGTCTCTGTTGCTTGTATGGCATGGAGTTGGGAAATAACACCAGAATGACCTTTTTTGAGCAGCTTTTCCATGCGATGGGAACTAATGATCTCAGGTGAACCAACGGTGATTCCTTGGAACTTATATTGGTGGCCCTCCTGGTTGAATTGCATGGTTAATTCCTTAAAATCCATGAGAATGGGACCCAAATTCCTTAGCCATTCGACACCTAACACAATGTCACAACCACCCATGTCGATAGCAAACATATGATATTTCAGGTGGTAGTCACCAATTTGGAGACACATATTTTCACAATGCCTTCCAAATTTCATTGAGCCACCATTGGCAATCATGATTTGGAAATTATTGACGACATGGATGTAGCAATGAGTTTATTGGTAAATGCAACGATTAATAAAATTATGGGTTCTTCCACTGTCAACTAGAATGATGACCTTCTGATGCTTGATGTAACCGATTAGCTTGAGGGTTTGGGGGGTGGAGAATCTAGTGAGAGCATTAAGGGAAATGACTGGTTCTACTTCGGGAGGGTCTGAGGGGTTATGTTAGTGGTTTCAGGTGACTCAGGCACAAGGCGAGTTTCAACATCCTCTTCCGAAATATCCTTGGAGATGGCCATAAAAAACTTTTGTTCCTTACACTTGTGGCCCGAGAAATATTTGTCATCACAATTATTACAAAGGCCTTTGAGTTGGCGTTCAGCCATTTCATCCCTAGTCAATTTTTGGATCTTTAGTGGAGCGGAGGGAGTAGTGGAATTTATTGGTTTAGGGTGAGGGATAAAGGAGGTTTTTCGGTTTTGAGAAGATACAACCTGTTGTGCTTCTTTATCTCTTTTAGTAGCCTCCACCCAACTATGAGGCCGAGCCATGAGGACATGGGCCTGGATCTCATCCTTGAGGCCACTGATAAAACACTCTCGGAAAAAGGCATCAAACATGCCCTCTATTCGAAAAGCCAGGTGCTTAAAGGCATCTATAAAGTCTTCCACTGTTCCTGATTGTTTCAACTTTGTCAAACGGCCCAAATGGTTGGTGTCAGTGTCAAAGCATTCATAAAGCTCTACCACAAAGTGTGTCCAAGCAATATACCCTTGACGAGAAGTTTTTCTCCATTGCCACCAATGCCAACGTTCTTGATCTAGATGGAGAACACCATACCAGTGTTTGGCCAAGTCATCTGTAATGTTGTATAAAGAGAAATAATGTTCCATTTGGGTTACCCAACCAGTGGGGTCCGAGCCATCAAATTTGGTCACATCCACCCATGGAAGGCGTAGGTCACGTTGAAAGTGATGGTGCTGAAAGTTATGGCAATGAGAGGAATGTTCACCTTTAGTATGTGGGGGTGATTCAGATGAAGGGTTATTTGTAGGGATATGAAGCTTGGTGCAAAGGGATGAAAAGACAGATTCAAGCTGAGTGGTCAGGTCTTGTTTGATTTCCTCCATTGAGGATTGCATGGTTGTATTGATGGCAGCAACATTGGCACTGTGTTGTTTACTTCTTGTTGGGTCTCGGTGATACTAGATTGGAAGGCATTGAAGCGAGTTTCAAAGTATTGGCTATGGGTATGGGCCATGAGGACGAGGGAACCAAAAAGGGGCGGGTGGGGTAAAAAATTTTGCCGAAAAATGATATGTATGAATGTGATAAGGGAGAATAGATGAATCCGATGGAATAGGTTTGAAGAATACTCTAGTGATGAAATGACCAAATTCTTAACCAGGAAGAAATGTGTAGTTACTTGGCAACCCGAACACAGTTGCGTGGAAATAGATATTGTCTATTTTGATTTGTTTATGTTGTTGTCCCCAAGGGTTAGGTATTCAAGGGTTCTACAGACAAGGGTTTTCCCTGTGCTATAGCTCTCTGATATATGTGAAGGGTCCAACAGTAGTACTCAACCCAATATCTCAGGGCACTAACTAAGGAGGATAGACTGCACCCTTAGCCATACTACCCAACTACCCAGGTACTAGAGTGTATATTGTCAAGTGTTTTTCTCGGTGGCACTATAGCAGTCAGGCAACCGATCAATTTATCTAAAGAGGGCTTTAGGAAATCTAGGACGATCCGTACACATGTGTTTTCTGATGCGCTACCACTCGAAGGGGTACCAACAGGGGTTACAAGGGTGGCCAACAGATGTGTGCTTAAGAACCACTTATATTTCCTACGTGTACGAATCCCTCAACTATGGGTTTATGCACGTAACGACAGATCTTTGTGGCTTAAAGACATCGGAATACGTCTCTACCTTGAAAAAAATTTACCCACAATTTCTGCCAAGGAAAGTGCTCTGGTACCACTTGTAATATACCAGATATAAAAATAATTTAGAACATAAATAAAATCCTAGAAATGGCATAATAACAACAATATAACCAGAAAAATCACCACAATAGCACTGAAATGATATAAGAATAACAATAGAAATAACACTTTGATTCTGGAAGAAATGTTCATGGGCCTCTTCGAGGGGGAAACCTCCAGTTGAGCAGAGCTCTATTACAATAATCTCCAAGATAGGGTTTTCATACCCTCGACTCCTATTTATATTAAATATGTCTATCAAAAGAAGCATCTAGAGGAAGATCCTTCTAGAAGCGGAAGCTTCTATTAGGTCTTCTTACATTCAACTTATTCTATTTTATTGCAAGGCCTTATTAATATTGACCTTTATTACATCCGAATATATTGTTCTACCTCCATGCGGGTTAGGACCCTAACAAGTAGTGCTTGAGTTCACAAATATCTTTCATACCTTGCGCACCAAGATGGGTATCAAATATTATGAGCAACATCTGGTGCTCAAGTATCGCGACGGTCTACATAGATATATCCAAGATGAAATGGAGTTCCTGGACATCTTATCCTTAGGCACAACCCACTTATATGTAGTCAAAATCAGACAGAAGCTCAAACAAAAGGCGTAGAAATTTGGGCCTTTAAACCCCTCACAGCAAAATCTAGGAAAGGGCGGCTCGAATCCGCAAAATAAAGGACAAAGCAAAGATGGATTGCCTTAGGAAAACTAGTCTAGGATGCAAGTAAAGAAGGGCACCGAAAAGACAAAGAAAGATACTGGGAAGTGGTGCAACTTCCATAAGAGCCCCTGGCATAACACTGTTGATTGTCGCTTGAAGCAGTCATTGGTGGCTGAGGTGAAAGCCTCTGAATCATATGTGGGTTCCGACTCTAAGTCAGAACTAGAAATGGGGAGACATATCATTGGCATAGAACCCAGTGCTACCGTTGCTATCACCAGGCTCCATCCATGTGAATCGGACGAGCCAGAGGAAGGCGAGCGCCTTTTTCATTCACATATGTGGGTGAAGGGTACACCACTGCACTTCATCATTGATAGAGGTATCCAAAAGAACCTCATCTCAGTAGAGGTTGTCAAGCAAATTTCCCTTCTGACAATGCCACAATCATATCCCTACACCATCAGATGGCTTCGCTAAGGGAGCGACATCCACATCAACCAACAATGTCGCCTGTCATACGACATCAAGCCTTTCAAAGACGAGTTATTGTGTGATGTTTCCCCTCTTGAAGTTTGTAATTTTATTTTGGGCCAATCATATTTATGGAAATTCCATGTTGTATATGATACTAGGCCTCATAGTGTTATTATTACTTTGAACAATAAATTGTACAAGATACCAGAGGCAGTCCCACCTAGTGTTATTTCCCTGATCTCTGTCAAGCAATGCAGGAAGGTCATATATTAGATGGGGGATTTTTTCTTCTTCATGATTCACTTTCAGAATGAGAGAAAGATCATAGCCACATCCAGGTTCTCCATAGTCAACCTCTCCACACAGCACAATCAAGTGTATAAGGTCATGGAAGAATACTCATATATCTTCTCCTCATCTACTGGGGTACCACTACACTGTTAGGTAAAACACACCATCAATCTGACCCCCAACACATTTATTCCCAATGGGATAGTCTACTATTTCTCTTTGTTAGAGAATGAGGACATTAAGTGGAAGATCCAAGAACTTATCCACAAGGGGAACATCCTTCCCAACTCATCACCTTAAGGGAGACTAATCATGTTGGTACAGAAGAAAGATGTAACTTGACAATTTTTCATTGATTATCGGGCCCTGAATAAAATCACAGTCAGAAACCGATACCTGATTCCCCGAATTAATGACCTCTTTGATCATATCATGGGGGCCAAATACTTCAGTAAGATTGATCTGAAGTCTAACTACCACTAGGTCCTGATAGAACAGACAGATGTATGGAAGACCGCCTTCAAGTCAAAGGAAGGTCTTTTTGAAGGGTTGGTCATTCCCTTTGGTTTGACAAATTATCTAGCCACTTTCATGAGGATGATGGAAGATATCATGCAACCATTCACCAACACGTTTGTAGTGGTGTATCTGGATGATATTTTTATTTACAACAAGACTTGGGAAGAACACTTGCAACATATTCAACAGGTTCTGCACACCCCGCGGCAACACAAGCTATACGCCAACTTTGAAAAATGCTCCTTCAGCATGGACAGGGTCCATTACCTGGGCTACATCATTTATCATCATGGTGTACATGTGGATCCAGCCAAGATCCAAGTCATCTGTGACTGGCCAGCCCCAACCACACTCACTAAGATTAAGATCTTCTTAGGCCTTGCCAATTTCTACCGCAGGTTCGTGTTGGGATTCTCCCATATTGCATGGGCCCTCAACCAAGCAACCATAGGTGGTGGTAAGGAAAAATATGTGTGGGGTCGGTCCCAACAACAATCGTTCGATGATTTGAACCAGCATTTGTGCTCAACCCCAATACTTTCACTACCAGACCTACATCAACCCTTTGATATCGAGACAAATGCTTCAGACTATGTTGTGTGCATTGTTCTCACTCAGCACGACCACCTTGTGGCCTATCATAGTGAGACACTATCATATGATGTATGTAAGTACTCTACTTACGAAAAATAAATGTACTCCATTGTGCAAGCCTGCCGCTAGTGGAGACATTACATTCCTAGGAAGGAGACAATCATCCACACTAATCATAAGCCATTGCAGTTCATGCATACATAAGGAAAATTGCAGAATGAATGCCATCAGAAGTGGTCCACATACTTACAACAATTCCACTTCAACATCAAGTATAAAACAGGAAGAACCAACCGCATCATTGATTTCCTCAACAGACTACTAGTCATGACACTCACCTTGGTGCTATAATTTTTCAACCATGAGAACTTTGGATGGCCCCAACTTTATGAGACAGACCCAAACTTCAGCACCACCTACCAAATGGTGGGTGCAAACACAGTTGTTGCTAATTTCCATCTTCAGGATGGGATGTTGTGTCGTCTGGGCCATATATGCATTCCATAAAGAGAGAGAGTGAAGTTGATCTGGGAATCCCACTACAGTCGAGTGGAAAGACACTTCGGTGTCGTAAAGACAGTGGCCATGTTGCATAAACATTTCTACTGGCTGAAACTTCGACAGGAGGTCAACAAGTATATCAGGTCATGCATTGCCTGCATTATTTCCAAACTGACCACTAAGAAATAGGACATGTACACCCCTCTACCTAATCCTGACATGCCATGGGAATCCATATCAATGGAATACATGTCATGTCTCCCATCCAC
Organism: Picea engelmannii; assembly: GCA_009831015.1. NCBI lineage: Eukaryota > Viridiplantae > Streptophyta > Pinopsida > Pinales > Pinaceae > Picea > Picea engelmannii. The sequence continues at coordinate 119,639 of ML838733.1, forward strand.
CAAGTGGGAAAATGACTATGTTTTTGTGGTTGTCGATCTATTTTCTAAGATGGCGATTATGGCCGCCTACAAGAAGAGCATAATAGTTGAGGCCACTACCAAGATCTTCTTTGAATGAGTCTGGGTACATTTTGGAATCCCACAATCCATTGTCTCAGATTGGGACAGTTAATTTCTCAACACATTCTGGTCGAGCCTTTGGTCACTGTTGGACACCAAGCTCATCAAATCCATGACCTTCCACCCCTAGACAGATGGCCAAACTGAGGTCGTAAATCGAATGATTGTGCATATCCTACACATGTATAATTCCAAGAAACCTCGTACATGGGATGATATTCTTCCCCATGTCCAACATAGCTACAACTGATCCTTCCATAGCTCAACCGACCACAACCCGTTTCAGGTGGGGTTGGGATTCCAACCATTGGGTCCCATAGATGTTGCACTACCCCTTGTAGTCACCTTGGCCGACTCATATCCTGCTCCAACTGAAACTGAAAAAACCACTTGGTTCATTGAGTAGATCCATCATATCCATCAACTAGTTTAGGATATCCTACAAAAGTCCAATGATAAGTACAAGCAGTGCCATGATCAACACCGTGTGCCACATAAGTTTCAAGTGGGCAAAATATTTTGGTTGCACTTGCAGAAAGAATGCCTTATAGGACCCCATCAGAATATTCACCCATTCTATTATGGGCCATACACCATCACCAATGTTGTGGGTGATAATGCTTTTGAGCTCAACATTCCTCCTTTCCTTGGCTTGCACCCAGTGTTCAACGTGGATCTCCGTCAACCTTATTTCCCACCATTATTGGACACCTCAGAGATATAAGAACAATTGAACCCAACATATCTCAACCCAAAATGCATACAACATGCATCTAGTGATCATATTGTGGACAAATAGGTCAAGAACAGTCGCCAGGAAAGGATCCAACTTTATCGAGTTGTCAAAGCAAGGCAACTCCTGCACCAAGGAAAGTGGCTCACCCAGAGCCAAATTCAGCAGAAATTTCCTCATCTGATGGGGGAAATCAACGCAATGGAGGCCATTTCTTCCTAAGGGGGGAGGATTGATCCATATGGATGTCGGTGGCCTCCCACCTATTAAAACTGGCTCATTTTGGCAATTTTTTTCTAGTTTTCGGGTCCCTGACGTTTGGGGCCGTTTTGAGGTCCTAAATAACATTTTTAGGGCTCACCATAGTTAGACTACAGATGGAACATGTGTCCTACATCTTATTCCCACGCAGGGATGCATCCTCATAATCCCATCTTCATGGGATCTCCCATGAGGCAGTCACATCCAGTCTAGTTCTCATACCATAATGAAATATGAGAGAGACATAGGATGATATTGCTACACATGTATTTATACAATGTTCAGAAAATATCAACCATTTATCTTGTTACAAGATCAAGGGATCTCATTAATCTTATCCACTATCCTTATCTCCTTGAGCCATGTGCTCAGCTACTCCTTTGACTTGTGTATCTCCTAACTGACTTATTTTCATAACTTAGTCTAATAGGTCATATTGTTGAATTACCTGGTCAACGGGTCATAGGTCATGTGCTTCCTATTACAACATGTATGAGGTAGTTATTCTAACACATCCTTTAACAAGCTAATTCCAAGTATAAGCAAGATAGCTTCTTCGGTAAGGAAAGCGGTTCACCAAGGTTCAGATACAACAAAAGCTTCCCCATCTCTCACGAGAAATTGATGCAATGGGGACCATTTATTTCTAATGAGGGAGGAATCATATAGGTGGATATCAGTGGCCATCCACCTATTCCATTGGCTCCAAACATACTTTTCCACCTTGGCATTTTTTCTACGTTTTTTCGGGTTAACATTCTAGGGCCATTTTAAGGCCCTAAACGATGTTTTTTGGATATTCAGGGGGGTATGAGTTCCTAACTACATACCCTAGCCCCAAGAAAAAATTTTACTCCTCATATAGAACTTTGAGACAAGATATCGAGCGCCCTAAATGAAGATCGTATGAAAAAGTTACGCCTTCGGGAAGTTGACATATCAACTACCCTCATTGGGGCCCACAAACCTTTTAGAGTTTGATCTTCTGGGGTTAGGGTTTTGGATGTTAAGGGTTTTCACATTTATTATTTATGTTAAAAATTAATTTGGAACCCCATTGTAAACATCTTGCAAATGAGCATAGTCGTCACATCTCTTCTCAGAGATAAGTTTCCACCATTTTAGCGAGTTCATTTCACTCTGTATTTTTATAGTTCCTACAGATTTCATTCATTAATAGAAATTGAGTATTACTGTATCTCTGGGTTTCTTGCAATATATTTGTGTGTTTCTTTGTTATATCTCTTCCTTCATTTCATTCTCATCAAAATCCATATCAACATTGTATTGTTGAGAGGAAAAAACCATTAATTCCCAACACTTCCACTTCTGGAACCATAAGATGACATGATATCTAGGGATGACAGATGCAACCATGTTATTTAATACCTCCATTCCCACATAAAATAACTGTACTGATAAAGAAGCAACTTTATGAGACCGATAAGTCTTTTTCGCATGGGCAATAGCGAAGGTAAGGAAGTGGATCTAGAGGGTCCTATTTGCATGAGAAAAACAAAGAACAGAGCAAGTGAACGCAAGGATTGAACTAACCAAGTACTAAAGAGGGAGGGAATTTCCCATATACAACCACCACCACTCAAGGGAATGATAAGAAGAGATCAGAGGTGAAATCATAGAAAGAGAAATAGGGGTGGGGACACAAGCCGAAAGTAAAGGTTCTGAGAAGAAGGATGGAGTAATAGGGGGGAAGGGTCGAGAAATAAATACCCAATGCATGGAGGGTATGAAAAGTGTATCAAGAGTAGAAGGTGGACCACAACGAACAATAAGGGCATGGAAATGGGGAAAAATTGTCAAAGGTTAAAAGCTAAGGAAAAACAAGGGCTACGGGATGGGGAAAAGGGCCCAAGAATTATTCAAATGAAGATACCCAACCCAACCATTAGATCCAATGTTGGCATGGAGATTTGTGGCGATGTCTAAGTGTTAAGGAATGTGCTACAAATCCACCTGATTAAAATCCAGGAGGAAACTCTAGATTCTAATGTAGATAGAACAAAGACTCACATCAAAGGGGAGATTGTTAAGATAAAGGTGTATGATGGTATTCTTTGAATCCCTGAGTACAATGAGATTATGTATGCCTTGATCTCTGGCGATGTTGAGGCCATGAAAAAGAGTGTATTCCTCATCTTGATTTTTTGAGGCAAGGCCAATACTCCAAGAGAAGGTCAATTTCATTTTCCGTCCAAGGCTATATAGCACCCATCCCGAACCTGTCATCCTGCCAACCAAGTGAACTAGTGCAAAACACTTGAAGCATAAATTCTACATATGTTTTGGAAAAGGAATGTGGACACTAATTAAAGGGGAGAAATACCTCAAAGACCCCAACATAGATAAATCTAATCTGAGGAGAAATGATGAGATATACTTGTAAGTTATGATTGCAAACATTGAGAATGTTGTATTAAGTGATGGGTATAAGTTTGCAAAGGAAATATAATAATTTTTTTCCAATGTGTTTGTCATGGATTAAGTTATGGGTATATGTTTCCAAAGGAAACATACTATTTTTTTTTTACAATATATATATATTTGACATATCATTTTTATCTTTATCTTAATATCATAGTTATCTTATCATGTAAAGTACCAGATGTAATATAATATGTGGAAACAATAATATTTAGAAAATATCAATGGAACAACAAAATATTGAGAAGAGAAACACCAAAAATGATACCTTTATTCAGAGAAAGAAATGCTCACTTGCCTCTTCGAGGGAGAAACCTCTAGTAGGGAAGATTTGAGCTCTATTACAATAATTCTCAAGAAAAAGTTTATCATGCCTCCTACTCTTATTTATACTAATTATATCTTCTAAAGAACATTCTGGAGGAATATCTTTCTAGAAGCGGAAGCTTCTATTAGGTCTTCTTACATTGACTTGTTCACATTTATTAAATAGGACTTATTAACTAATGTTGGCCTTTATTACATATAAAACATATTATTATACCTATGTGAGAGGTTAGGGAGGTTAGGTCCCTAGCATGCACTCCCCCTTGAAGAAAATCCTTTTCCTCAAGGCTTGATATGAGGAAATTGTTACAGAATGGTGGCCAACTCCCAGGTGGCATCTTCTGGAGTTGTATATTTCCACTGAATTAACACTTCCTTGATGGTGCATTGATGGCAATGACACTCTCGTTGTTATAAGACGACTTGTGGCTGAAATGAAATGGAACCCTCTTCATCCAAATCGGGGAGACTAGTATGAGTTTGACACTTATTTCCAATCACTTGCATTAAACATGAGACACGAAAAATAGGGTGGATCTTAGAATGACTGGGCAGAGCTAACTAGTAGGCCACAAGCCCCATGCGCTTGAAATTTTTATAAGGACCATAAAATTTGGGAGCAAGTTTATGACATTATTTAATTTTGAGTGAAGTCTTCTTATAAGGTTGAAAACAAAGAAACACATGGTCCCCTTTAGCAATTTGGCATTTAGAATGACCTTGATCTACTTGTTTCTTCATGCGATTATGATCCATGACCAAATTTTATTTGAGGGTATGAAGAATGGCCTCATGGACTATAATATTTTTCTCAACCTCCTAAACCTTCGAGACACCTAGTATGTAGGAGAGAATTGGTGAGGAATTTTGGCCATAGGCTACTTCAAAAGGAGTCATGCGAGTAGTTGTATGGTAATATGTGTTGTACCACTATTCAGCTAGGGATAACCATTGAGCCCACTGGTTTTATCAGTCTTATGAAAAACACCACAAATATGCTTCCAAACACTTGTTGACAACTTTAGTTTGGCCATTAGTTTAGGGATGATAGGCAATGTTGAGAGGCAATTGGGTTCCCTGGATTCTGAAAAATTCTTGCCAAACATTGTTGATGAAGATTGGATCTTGGTCAAACATAGTAAAATGAGTCATGCCATGTATTTTGAAAATATTATCCATGAAAATTCGAGCCACTATGGATGCAGTGAATGGGTGTTGAAGAGAAAACAAATGAGCATGTTTGGAGAAACGATCGACTACCACCATGATGACTGACTCATTTCCTAATTCAGGTAAGCCAACAATGAAATCCATAGAAATATCTCTCCAAATGACATGGGGAATTGGAAGCAGTTGGAGTGTGCCCAGAATTTGATTGTTTCTCCCTTGTTGCATTGATAGACATCACATTTGACCACAAAGGTGTAGACGTCTTGCTTCATACCATCCCAGAAAAAAGAATGTTTGACCTGTTCATAAGTTTTGGTAAACCTTAAGTGCCCCTCTATGGGTGGATAATGAATCTCAGAAAGCACCACGGATTTAAGTTGCAACGGTGGGATTAAATACAAACAACCTTTGTAGCGAAGCTCTTCATTGTGCCAAGAGTACCCTAGAGAAACTAGAGAATGGTGTTGCAATTGTTGGATCAAGCGAGAAATTTTTGGGTCTTGTAGCTACTCTTGACAAACATCTTGGAGGTAGTCTGGTACAATGAAGGAGAGGTAAAAGAGGGACCCTTCTTCTTCATACTTCCTGGAAAGAGTGTAAAAAACCACATTTTCATTTCCCTTCTTGTAATTGATCTCATAACTATATCCAAAGAGCTTGGTCACCTTTTTTTTTTCTTTGGGGATGAAATTCGGTGTTCCATAAAATACTTGAGGCTTTGATGATCAATTTTGATTTGGAAGTGTTGCCCCAATAGATCAGGACGCCATAGATCCATTGCATGCATAAAATATGACATTTCCTTTTCATAAATAGATTTTACCAAATGTCTCTCTGAAAGTTGTTTTCTAGTGAAGGCCAAAGGTCTGCCATCTTGCATGAGGACGACCCCAATTCCTTTTTCAAAAGCATCACATTCTATTAAAAAAGTCTTTGTGAAGTCGGGAAGTTCTAGGATAGGGGTCATGCACATAGCTTCTTTCAAGGCGTGGAAGGATTGATCAGTAGTTGTAGTTCAAGTGAAAGCATTATTTTTTAGGAGAGCAGTGAGAGGGGATGCAATTTTTCCATAATTATGAACACAATTTTGATAATATATAGTTAAACCTAGAAAACCATGCAAGATATTAAGAGTTTTAGGGAGAGGCCAATCCTGCATAGCTTCAATTTTGTTAGGATCCACCTGTACACCATCCTTGCCGACAATATGACCAAAGTACTCTACTTGTGAGGCTGCAAAGGAACATTTAGATTATTTGAGGAAAATTTGGTGTTGAAAGAGTAGATGGAGGACTTGATCCACATGAGTGAGATGGGTTATCTAGGATTTACTATAAATGAGAATATCATCAAAGAAAACTAAGAAAAAATGACGGAGAAAAGGACATAATACATTATTCATGAGACTTTGGAAAGTGGAGGGAGCATTACACAGGCCAAAGGGAATTACCAAGAACTCATAGTGACCCTCATGAGTTCTAAATGCATTTTTGGGAATGTCTGTCTCTTTCATACGGATCTGGTGGTAGCTAGAATGAAGATCAAGTTTGGTGAAGTATTGAACACCACTCAATTCATCCAATAAGTCATAAGTGACATGAATGGGGATTTTTTCTTTGACTGTGAGTTTGTTGAGGGCACGAAAATCAAGACACATTCGTTAAATACCTTATTTCTTAAGTACCATGACCATAGGAGAATAACAGGGGCTGGTACTAGGACGAATAACACCCGCTTCAAGCAATTCTTGAACAATTTTCTCAATTTCATTCTTCTGGGCAAAGGGATGAATATAAGGGTGAACATTTAGAGGAATACTTCTCGGTATGAGAGGAATAGAATGATCATGAATTCCATGGGAAGGGGGAAGTCCCTGAGGAGTGGTAATGTTTGGAGAGAATAGATTGGAGGTCAAGATGCACAAAGGGTGTCTCAACGGATTGAATGGTGTTGAGTTGGGAAATAGTGCCAGAATGACCTTTTTTTAGGAGATTTTCCATTTCATGGGAACTAATGATCTTAGGGGAGCTTGTTGTGATGCCTTAGAACTTATATTGTTGTCCTCCTATTGGAATTGCATGGTTAATTCCTTAAAATCCATGAGAATGGGTCTAGGAGTGCGTAACCATTCGACACTAAGAAAAATGTCACAATTTCCCATGTCTATAGAAAACATATGGGATTTCAGGTGATACTGAACAATTTGGATCCACACATTTTCACAACATCCTCCACATTTCATGGAACCTCCAACAGAAATCATGATTTAAAAATTATTGACTGCATGGATATAACAATTGACTTCTTGGGCAATGCATTGATGAATAAAATTATGGGTGCTACCACCTTCAATGAGGATGAATAATTTTTTATTATTAATGTAGCCAATTAACTTGAGGGTCTAGGGAGTAGAGAAGTGAGTGAGGGAATTATGTGAAATCACCAGTTTAAATTTTGGTGGATCAGAGGGTGGAGTTAGATCAACTAGTGGTGGTAGTTCCTCCACAGAGGGGGAAAAATGCCTCCTCTTCAGAAACATCCTCAGCGATGGCCATAAAAATGTTTGGTTCCTTACACTTGTGCCCTGGAAAATATTTTTCATCACAATTATAACAAAGACCCTTGAGTTGGCATTCAACCATTTCTTCTCGGTTTAATTTATGGATCTTGAGGGGGGTTGTAGGAGGGGTAGGATTGGTGGGTTTAGGGTGAGGAAGAAAACATGGTTTTATGGTATGGTAGGAGACAATCTTTTGTGCTTCCTTGTCTCGTTGAGTAGCTTCCAACCAATTTTGCGGTGAACCATGAGAACATGGGCACAAATTTCATCTTTCAGGCCACTTATAAAGCATTCCCAGAAGAAGGAATCTAACATGCCCTCCATTTTGAAAGAAAAGTGCTCAAAGGAAGAAATAAAGTCTTCCATTATCCCAGACTGCTTCAACTTGGTCAAACAACCTAAATGATGGGTGTCAGAGTTAAAGAAGTCATAAATCTCTTCAACAAACTGTGTCCAGGAAACATACCCTTGGCATTCCTTTCTACACCATTTCTACCATTGCCAACGTTCTGGATCCAGATGTAGGATACCATGATGAAGCTTGGATAAATCATTAGTAATTCCATGCAAAGAGAAATAATGTTCCATTTGAGTTACCCAGCCTGAGGGATCTTAGCCATAAAATTTGTTTACCTCAATTATGGTAAGGTATAGGTCTTGAGGAATGTGGTGGAATGAGGACCTTGGTAATGGGAAGAGTCATTGTCTTCCTTATAGGAAGGTTGTTCAAAAGAGGTAGGGTTTAGGGAGTGGCCCATCAATTGGTTGAGTTTGTCTTTGACGTGGGAACATTGGTCTTGTACAGTATGAACAAAGGTAATCCTTCTAATGTTGGAATTGAGAGTATTGATATCCTTGTTGTTCTGGAGGTTATCAAAAATCAAGGTATTGATTTCTTGGGCGTGGGTGGTGGCCGTTTGGGTAGAGAAAAAAATGGGGAGGCGGGTTCGCACTGAAAAAATTACAGGTGAGAGGTATCATGACATACGAGGAAAAGAGAGGAAGCCAATGGGATAGGCGGAAAATAAGGGTGTCGAGAAGGGTGGATGGGACCACAGAGAAAAATGGTGATAGGTTATAGGTATCATGATGATCATGGAAAAAAGGGGAATCCAATGGAATAGGGCCCAAATAAGGGTGTCGGGAAACAATGTCGGGTCCATGAAAAAATGGCTTAAAAATGATAAGTACCAAAGTAATCACGGAAAAGAGAGGATTCCAATGGGATAGGTACCAAATAAGGGTGTCGATGAGACCACTATAATCATTTTTTTTTTACTCCCACGACGTTATACTTCGATCTGAATAATATTGTAGTGGCGAAATGCCAAGATTCTTAACAGGAAGAAATGTGTAGTAATTTCACAACCCGAATGCAAGAGGCAAAGTTGCACAACAATAGATCTTGTTTGTTCCTTTCTATTATGTTTCTGTCCCAAGGGTTAGGATTTTCAAATTTTCTACAGACAAGGGTTTGCCCTGTGCTATAGCTCTCTGATATATGTGTGGGGTCGAACAATAGTACTCAGCCCAATATCTCAGAGCACCAACTAAGGAGGATATACCATACCCTTATCTGTACTACCCAATTACCTAGGTACTAGATATTATCTTCCCGATTATTGTTCATGGTGTAACTATAACAGTCAGGAGGTCGATTAGTTGATCTATGAAGGGTTTCAGGATACCCAGGCTAGTCCGTATACATGCATTGTCTGATGCGCTACCACTCAAAGGGGTACCAACATGGGTTACAAGGGTGTCCAACAATGTGACCTTAAAAACCTCTCATATTTCATGTGTGTATGCTTCCTCGACCATAGATTTATGCGTTGAATGACAGATCATTGTACTTTTAAGACATCGGAATACATCTCTACCCTGGAAAAAAAAATCAACCCACAATTCCTGCCAAGGAAAGTGCTATGATACCACTTGTAAGGTACCAAATGTAATATAATATGTGGAAACATAAATATTCAATAGTTTAAATGGAAAAAAAAAAAAATATTGAGAAGAG
>ML838733.1:129371-150764 GCA_009831015.1 Picea engelmannii
TTTTAAGAGTAAGTGGCCCTTGAGAGCCTAAGAGAGGAATAGATGCTTGGAGATTGGAAAATGAAATCCTTCTAGTTCTCAGTATCTAGTGATACAAAAAGTTAGAGTTTGTTAAGCCCTAAATAGTGGAACATTACCCCTTAATTGGGGAATATTACATTAGTATTGTTATATTATTTATATACGCTTGGCTCCATTAGTTGTAATTGTACCTCCTAGTCTCCTATATATACCAAGTAAACCATTTCATTTGGAATCATCCAGTATTTGTGCATTTATGTGTTGTATAAGGAGGTTTCCCCCTCGAAGAGGCTTATTATCTGAAATTATCTTTGTCAAGTCATGGAGTACTTATTCTGATGTTTTTATTCTATTTGGATATTTGTTTCCTAACATTTGGTGTCAGAGCTCAAGGTCTTGGGGTTTCGTTGTTGCATCTGAGACACCTTGGAATTTTTTCTATAACTTTTTTTCTGGTATGTTTCAGAAGGAAATCCTTGGGGGATATTTAGTAGATGAATCAAGGTAATGTTGATAAAAATATCAAATTATGGGGATTTACACTCTCAGAGATATATTCTGTGGAAGATTGGGTTCCTGAATCATTCTAAATTCAGTCATATAGTAATTTTCACTATAAAAAAATTTATCTGTCGATTCCAGCTGTGAAACTAGGATTGTATTAAGAGGAATTATTAAGGTATATATGGTACAAATTTCAACTTCTGGTTCATCCTAATTTTGGAGATACACCATGTGTAAGATAGGGTAGCTGACTAGTCCTATTAACTAGTCTCAAATAGGTGTTCCAGGTAAAAAAATGATACATTCTTGATTGAGTACCCAAATTAAGTGAGACCAGTTTCATTGGAAAATGGAAAGTCTGTAGTATTTATGGTGCAAGTTTTAGAATAATATATCACATATTATGCACTTGGAACGGCCAAAAATCAGCAAGGTGTGGGGAAGTTACCATAACTTCCGCTTGGAACATCCAATTTTGATCAGACCTATGGAATTACAAAGAGGAAATATTAGAGAACTACCAAACAAAATTTTATACCCAGAAGGGTCACAATGTTAAAGATACAATAGAAGAAAGGTCGGCTTGCAAAACAACCTCCAAATTAGGGTTTAAAATGTGCATTTGTTTTTGGAAATTTGCATATCTTTTGACTAGATGATCCAATTGGGGTGATTCAAAAAGTATAATAAAGTGGGATGAAATGAGTATCACATAAATTTGAGAGAAACTTAGGGATTGTTTTAGGTATAGATGTGTTCCAACATCTCTAAATGTAGGAGTTGTCATTACTAGCCAACGCTACAACATGGGGACAATGTGGTTCTTCCACGTACCTAGAGTATATCGAAAGGACCCTTTCAAACAATTGTGAATTAGAAAACACTACTACGTATTTGTCCTCCCACTTACCTGACATATATCGTGAGACCCCCTAGAATCCTGAGACTTACAGAGTAAACCTTTTGGTCATCTTGTTGTTATAGTACACTGAGAACAACACTCAGGGAGATCACTCTATAGTACAAGGGTAGTCGGATAGTACAGATAAGGGCATGGTCAAACCTCCTTAGTTAGTGCTCTGAAATATTGGGTCGAGTACTATTGTTGGACCCCACACGTATATCATAGAGTTATAGCACCTGGCACTCCCTTGTAGGTGAGGACCTCTTCCTAAGCTAATTAGGAATTCCTACCTTGCAGTGATACTTGGCGAACATACCACCAAAAAATGGAAATTATACACCAAATAAACCTTCAAACAATCCTACTTGGACTCTTGATGAAGGTGAAGAAATGCACAGGGACATAAATGATTTACAAAAGAAGGAAATAACAAAAGATGAACTATAAGGGATGATGGATTCAACTGAAGCTAAGCTGGAAGCGATAATGGATACTAAGATGGATTTTTTAAAAGGGGAGATCATGGAAGGATTGAAAAAGTTTCTAATATAGAGGCCACCTGAAAGTAACAAAGTATCCCGTTGTAACAGATTTCGGAAATTGCTCTCAGTTTTTGAATCTTTCACTATCTAGTAATGTCTTAATGGGAGGCATACCTCGGGAATTTGACAAGATGTGACATCTTGAGAGACTTTATCTTGCTCAGAATCATTTGGTTAGTGCCGAATCCACTCCCATATTTGGAGCACTTTCTAACTGCACCAGTCCACAAAAACTCTCTCTTCGAAACAATGCTCTTAAGAGCGACTTACTTGGAAGTGTAGGCCAGCTTTCTCAAACTCTGTTTTATCTCTCTTTGACTGAAAATCGTTGCACTGGTAGTATACCCCAGGAGATGAGCAACCTCACTGGATTGATCATGTTATATCTAGGTCGCAATTTTCTCTCTGGAAGCCTACTTTCTGCACTAGGAGGGATGTCCTCTCTTCAGCTGCTGCAACTCTCCGAGAACAAATTGGAAGCTTTACTTCTGGATACAACAACTGAAGTCTTACCTTTGGTTGTTTCGGTTGTTCGACGAGTCATATCTGAAACACCGATTAATTGCCAAAACAACAGTCTCAGATGTGTTATTTTGGAGGAGATGGCCGAGCAACATTTTTTAAAAGCACAATGATGCGGGCTGGATTCTAGACTCTGCTTTGATGCTTCCAATAAGCAAAGAGGTCCCATGGTATATGGCGGATGGAACAGACATAGTATATGTTGTTGGTTCTCATGGGGCAAGAGGCTTAGAATTAACTGTTGCAAGTGAAGTTTTTGAAGAATCTGGCCGGTCACCTGTACGTGGTACACTAGACTATTTGCAAGGCCTTAAGATGCTTGGAGTGAAGCGAGTCGAGAAAGTACTTCCCACAGGCACTACTTTGACTGTTGTTGGCCATGAAAGATGATATAGGGACAATTCAAATCCATAAGCCTACCAAAGGGCCATTTTATGTCTCCCCAAAGTTTATTGACCAACTTATTGCAAATCTTGGGAAATGGGCAAGGTGGTTCAAGTTTGCATCTCTAGGCTTCACAATTTTTGGTGTGTATTTAATGAAAACACATGCCCTCAGGCATATTATGGAAAGGAGAAGACATCGTGAATGGAAAAGAAGGGTAATGAGAGATGCAGCTCAACAGAGGGAGCAGAATGCCCATGAAGGGGACCAGAACGATGCAGGAAGCCAACATGGTCATGATGTGAAAAGAGACAATCCAATGCCAGATATATTTCTAATATGTTTGGAACATGAATATAATGCAGTCTTTGTTCCGTGTGGTCATATGTGCTACTGTACATCATGCTCATCACACTTATCAGATTGTCCCCTCTGTCGACGGCGCATTGAACAAGTAGTGAAGACATACCAACACTGATACTAAAGATATGTTGAGAATGCCACAGGTAACTCCAAATATATGTTTGGAGAAATTGATGGACATTTAGTGATTTGGATGGTGTAATTCAATGTGAATCTCCAATTCCTTTCAAGGGATAAATGATCAATTGTATTTTGAGCTGGCGCTAAATGCTGAAACTCGCTAAAGAAAATAGTAGCAGTTTAACTAATCCTCTTTGAATGTGGTGGTCAAAGGGAGCATGGTACTACTGGAGAGGACCTTAGTTTTATCATTTAAAATTAACTTTTGCAAGTGACATTCAAATTTTCAGTCCAGGGATTACATTTGGAGGCTCCGCGAAATAGTTTGGAATTTTGGTAGGACAAGCGAATCCAATGTGAACGATATTCTATTTGGATTTGAGCTTCCAAAAAAAGAAGTTGCCAAATGGGAGCTAGAAGACGCTCCAAGGAAGTCTGCGAAAGATTCACCAGTGGAAAATGACCAGAAACGCAGAGTGACAAATGTCGTAGCCTGGCTTATGGGTCTCGAGCTCATGCTAGATGAGCTCGTTTTCGACGATCATTCCAGGCGAAACTCCCTCACTGGCCGGCAATTTCTGAGTATTTTCATCGACAAACAACACTCCATCTATGTCCCCCGATGTTGAACTCATGATAAAAAGGTTTGCCAAGCTATTACTCGGGGAGGACATGTCTGGAGGAAAGAAGGGTGTCTCTTCATCTATGGCCTTGTCTAATGCTATTATCAATCTATCAGCTCCCATTTTGGTGAGCTATGGAGATTCGAGCCCTTGGCAGGGGAAAGGAAGGCTAAGTGGCGCAAGGAAATCGATTGGTTTATCTCTGTGGTCGATCACATTGTTGAGTTTGTTCCATCTTACCAGATCTTTGCAGATGGATTGATGATAGAGGTTATGGTCACGAAGCCTCGATCGGACATTCAGATGAATATTTCAACACTTTGAAAGTTGGAATCGATTTTGTTTGAATGCATGGATTCTTTTGTCGACACAGAGTTCTGGGTATGCAGAGAATTGAAGCAATGGCACTGGAAGGGCTGAAGGTACAAGACGAAATGGCAAAAGATCAGAGACTCCGTGCGAATATATTGGCACTGTTGCTGGTGGTATCGTTTATTATGTCGATCTTCCATGGTGGATCAGATCATCCATTTGCAGCCAAGGATTCACTGTTACGATTCTGAAGCCACGTATTGCCGAATGCGAGGCTCCCAGCCTTCTTGTTGGAGAAGGCATCGCCGCTCAATGGAACTTCAGTCACCGTCTTTGCTGGATACATCGAAAATCACACTCTTCCTGACCACATCGCTTCCTTCTACACTGCTGCAAACCTCCTCTGCACTCGAAGAATAGCGGTGATCGAAGACGAGAAAGATGTCGTTGGGGATACGGATTTCCAGAGTTATCATGGAAAAGATTTCAAACATTGCAAGGTCAGAGCCAGTTCTGGCATCGACAGTTTCAAAAATTATTTAGACGGAGACAACGAGGCAAAGGATGATTTCAAGAAATATGGAAAAGATGGCAAAGGATGATCTCAAGTGTCTTCAAATTACGCCCCACAGACTAATATTGAAGACGAAGGTTTTGCAACCTACAATAGCGGAGCCAGTGCAGCCAATAGCGATTTCACTAACTATGGATCCAACAACAATGTTCTTGATCATCATTTTAAAAAAACTATGGCACTGACAGTAACGCGGGCGTTCAGAATTTCAAGAACTACGCAGACAACTCCAACGTCGTAAAGAATGACTTCACCAGCTACGGCCGAAACATCCAATTCAAAGAGTATGCCAAGAACGACACAGGCATAACCTTCTCATCCTACACTAATTCCACTAATTCCAATTCCAGCACGATGAGAACTCTGCATTAAAGTTAAACCATACCAAAGCGATCATCTATAACTCCTCCTGTCAAAATGATTAGCGATGGTTCAAGTAGCCTGCAGAGCATCTGGCAGTCGCACAGTTCCAGAAGGCCAACCATTTCATTTTCTTTTTATGTAACGTGTTGTGAATGTGATATGTAATATAATCGTTGGAGGAAACAGAGAAAAGGGGGCGTGAGGGAAGCGCTGGGGAATAAACCTCTTGTGAAGAAGGGTTCCTGGGTATGCTGAGTTATTTTGTAAGCCAGGAATGAAATAATATAGATGATGTATTTACTTGAGACTGTGAGATTCATCACAATCGATTTCCTTCAGTATGTTCTTCCTTATTTCAGTTGTGTTAAATTTGTTTGGAACTTATTTTATATGCTGCTTACCCACAGTTGATGTGTTGTCATTATCATATTGTTTATTTCTTCCTTATTCCGTCACGACTGTGTACAAGTTTGTTTTCCTGTATCTTCATTTCATTTCATATTCCTAACTGATGTGCTTCGTTATAATTTAGTACGACCACTGCTATAGCGAATGAGTTTTGGTTTTCTGTAATTGTTTACTATTTTTCCTCTGCACCAACTATCAGTGGGTGTAAGACCAGTCTACACTTCCAGAATTCTGCATATATTCTCTGCTAGATCGACCTTTCCATTCCTTTTTCTGCTACCACATCATGATTATCAAATCGCTAAAAGATAGACTTACTTTTCCTCACTTTCCGCAAGTTATATGATCGCTGCTATTATCTCCTTTCCTCGGTTTTCACTTGACTCCATGCCCAATGGACCATTTCCCTGGTTTAACCCCCAAACTTTAAAAATCCAAGACTATCATTTACCCATAAATCTGCCCACCATTTCATGCTTACCTAAGCTCATGTTGTGACATTGTTCGAGAGATCCCTCTCGGGTTGGGAGGTGGAAGCTTCCAATCCAAAGTGGCTCAAGGTTGCCTCAGGATTGATTTGTTGCAACCCAAATTCAGTTCTGAGTGTCAACATTTTGGCCCCGTTGCCGGGGATTTCGAAGTTGATATCTATCCCTGGGAGAATGAAATTTTCATAGTCCTAAGGCCTGGTTGAGCAGCCGGTCATGGGAAAATATTGGTTGCACATGCTCTGGCGACTCCATTAAAAGTTTCCGATGGTGATTTCACTGGTGGGAGAACTCAAAATTACAGCTTTCACGTTAAGGTCGCCCAATGGATGAAGGCACCTGGTCTACTATTCTTGGCACTTTACGAGAAAGTACCATCCTTAGATGGAGCCTGTGTTGTAACAGATTTCGAAAATTGCTCTCAGTTTTTGAAGCTTTCACTATCTACTAATGTCTTAACGGGAGGCATACCTCGGGAATTTGACAAGCTGCGACATCTTGAGAGACTTTATCTTTCTCAGAATCGTTTGGTTAGTGCCGACTCCACTCCCATATTTGGAGCACTTTCTAACTGCACCAGTCTGCAAAAACTCTCTCTTCGGAACAATGCTCTTAAGAGCGACTTACCTGGAAGCATAGGCCATCTTTCTCAAACTCTGTTTTGTCTCTCTTTGACTAAAAATCGTTGCACTGGTAGTATACCCCAGGAGATGAGAAACCTCACTGGATTGATCACGTTATATCTAGGTCACAATTTGCTCTCTGGAAGCCTACTTTCTGCACTAGGAGGGATGTCCTCTCTTCAGCTGCTGCAACTCTCCGAGAACAAATTGGAAGATTTACTTCTGGATACAACAAGTGAAGTCTTACCTTTGGTTGTTTCAGTTGTTGGATGAGTTGGATCTGAAACACCGATTAATTGCCAAAACAATAGTATTAGATGTGTTATTTTGGAGGAGATGGCCGAGCAACATTTTTTAAAAGCACAATGATGCGGGCTGGATTCCAGACTCTGCTTTGATGCTTCCAATAATCAAAGAGGTCCCATGGTATCTGGAGGATGGAACAGACAGAGTATATGTTGTTGGTGCTCGTGGGGCAAGAGGCTTAGAATTAACTGTTGCAAGTGAAGTTTTTGAAGAATCTAGTCGGTCACCTGTACGTGGTACACTAGACTATTTGCAAGGCCTTAAGATGCTTGGAGTGAAGTGAGTGAAGAAAGTACTTCTCACAGGCACTACTCTGACTGTTGTTGGCCATGAAAGATGATATAGGGACAATTCAAATCCAGAAGCCTACCAAAGGGCCATTTTATTTCTCCCCAAAGTTTATTGACCAACTTATTGCAAATCTTGGGAAATGGGCAAGGTGGTTCAAGTTTTCATCTCTGGGCTTCACAATTTTCGGTGTGTATTTAATGACAACACATGCCCTCAGGCATATTATGGAAAGGAGAAGACATCATGAATGGAAAAGAAGGGTAATGAGAGCTGCAGCTCAGCAGAGGGAGTAGAATGCCCATGAAGGGGACCAGAACGATGCAGGAAGCCAACATGGTCATGATGTGAAAAGAGACAATCCAATGCCATATCTGTGTCTGATATGTTTGGAACATGAATATAATGCAATATTTGTTCCGTGTGGTCATATGTGTTGTTTTACATCATGCTCATCACACTTATCAAATTGTCCCCTCTATCGGCGGCACATTGAACAAGTAGTGAAGACATACCGACACTGATACTAAAGATATGTTGAGAATGCCACAGTTAACTCCAAATATATGTTTGGAGCAATTGATGGACATTTAGTGATTTGGATGGTGTAATTCAATGTGAATCTCCAATTCCTTTCAAGGGATAAATGATCAATTGTATTTTTAGCTTGCGCTAAATGCTGAAACTCGCTAAAGAAAATAGTAGCAGTTTAACTAATCCTCTTTGAATGTGGTGGTCAACGGGAGCATGGTACTACTCGAGAGGACCTTAGTTTTATCATTTAAAATTAACTTTTGCAAGTGACATTCAGATTTTCAGTCCAGGGATTACATTTGGAGGCTCCATGAAATAGTTTGGGATTTTGGCAAGAAAAGCGAATCCAATGTGAACGATATTCTATTTGGCTTTGAGCTTCCAAAAAAAGAAGTTGCCAAATGGGAGCTAGAAGATGCTCCAAGGAAGTCTGCGAAAGATTCGCCAGTGGAAAATGACCAGAAACGCAGAATGCCAAACGTCGTAGCCCAACTTATGGGTCTCAAGCTCATGCTAGATGAGCCCATTTCTGACGATCATTCCAGGCGAAACTCCCTCACTGGCAGGAAATTTATGAGTATTTTCATCAACAAACAACGCTCCATCTGTGTCCCCTGATGTTGAACTCGTGATAGAAAGGATTGCTAAGCTATTACTCGGGGAGGACATGTCTGGAGGAAAGAAGGGTGTCTCTTCAGCTATGGCCTTGTCTAATGCTATTACCAATCTATCATCTTCCATTTTGGTGAGCTATGGATATTGGAGCCCTTGGTAGGGGAAAGGAAGGCTAAGTGGCACAAGGAAATCAGTTGGTTTATCTCTGTGGTCGATCACATTGTTGAGTTCGTTCCATATTACCAGAGCTCTGCAGATGGATCGATGATAGAGGTTATGGTCACAAAGCCTCGATCGGACATTCAGATGAATATTTCAGCACTTCGAAAGTTGGAAGCGATGTTGTTTGAATGCATGGATTCTTTTGTCGACACAGAGTTCTGGCTATGTAGAAAATTGAAGCAATGGCACTGGAAGGGCTGAAGGTACAGGCCGAAATGGAAAAATATCAGAGACTCTGTGCGAATATATTGGCACTGTTGTTGGTGGTATCGTTTATTATCCCGATCTGCCATGTTGGATCAGATCATCCATTTGCAGCCAAGGCTTCACTGTTACGATTCTGGCGCCACGTATTGCCGAATGTGAGGATCCCAACCTTCTTGTGGGAGAAGGCATCGTCGCTCAATGCAACTTCAGTCACCGTCTTTGCTAGATACATCGCAAATCACACTCTTCCCGACCACATCGCTTCCTTCTGCACTGTTGGAAACCTCCTTTTCACTCGAATAATAGCGGTGACCGGAGACAAGAAAGTTGTCGTTGGGGACGTGGATTTCCAGAGTTATCATGGAAAAGATTTCAAACAATGCAAGGTCGGAGCCAGTTCTAGCACCGACAATTTCAAAAATTATTGAGACGGAGACAACGAGGCAAAGGACGATTTCAATAAATATTCCCAAGATGGAAAAGGACGATCTCAAGTGTTTGCAAATTACGCCCCGTAGACTAATATTGAAGACGAAGGTTTTGCAACCTACAGTAGCGAGGCTAGTGCAGCCAATAGTGATTTCACTAACTATGGATCCAACAACAATGTTCTTGATCATCATTTAAAAAAAACTATGGCACTGACAGTAACGTGGGCGTTCATAATTTCAAGAGCTATGTAGACAAATCCAATGTCATAAAGAATGACTTCAGCAACTATGGCCGAAACATCCAATTCAAAGAGTATGCCAAGAATGACACAGGAATAACCTTCTCATCCTACACTAATTCCACTAATTCCAATTCCAGCGCGATGAGAACTCTGCATTAAAGTTAAACCATACCAAAGAGATCATCTATAACTACTCCTGTCAAAATTATTAGCGATGGTTTAGGTAGCCTGCAGAGCATCTGGCAGTCGCACAGTTCCAGAAGGCCAACCGTTTCATTTTCTTTTTATGTAACATGTTGTGAATGCTATAGGTAATATAATCGTTGTAGGAAACAGAGAAAAGGGGGCGCAAGGGCAGCGCTGGGGAATAAACCTCTTGTGAAGAAGGGTTCCTGGGTATACTGAGTTATTTTGTAAGCCATGAATGAAATAATATAGATGATGTATTTACTTGAGACTGTGAGATTCATCACGGTCGATTTCCTTTAGTATGTTCTTCCTTATTTTAGCTGTGTTAAATTTGTTTGGAACTTATTTTATATGCTCCTTACTCACAGTTGATGTGTTGTCATTATCATATTGTTTATTTCTTCCTTATTCCGTCACGACTGTGTACAAGTTTGTTTTCCTGTATCTTCATTTCATTTCATATTCCTAACTGATGTGCTTCGTTATAATTTAGTACGACCACTACGATAGTGAATGAATTTTGGTTTTCTGTAATTGTTTACTATTTTTCCTCTGCACCAGCTATCAGTGGGTGTAAGACCAGTCTACACTTCCAGAATTCTACATATATTCTTTGCTACATCGACCTTTCCTTTCCTTTTTCTGCTACTGCATCATGATTATCAAATTGTTGAAAGATAGACTTACTTTGCCTCACTTTCCGCAAGTTATATGATCGCTACTATTATCTCCTTTCCTCGGTTTTCACTTGAATCCATGCCCAATGGACCATTTCCCTAGTTTAACCCCCAAAATTTAAAAATCCAAGACTATCATTTACCCATAAATCTTCCCACCATTTCACACTTACCTAAGCTCATGTTGTGACATTGTTCGAGAGATCCCTCTCAGGTTGGGAGGGGGCAAATTCCAATCCAAAGTGGCTCGAGGTTGCCTCGGGATTGATTTGCTGCAACCCAAATTCAGTTCCAAGTGTCAACATATCCCATGAAATTCATGATGAGGACACAAGGAATATGAATCAAGACTAGAGAAACTCCAACTTTGGGTTGAAGACCAACCAATTTCCTAATATCAATATGAGGAAGTTTGATGGCAAGGATCCAATCACATGGATACTACATATGGAGCAGTTCTTTGATATACATGATGTTCCACACACAAAAACGCTATGAATTGTGTATTTATAATTAGAATCCAATCAATGTGCTTTATATTGATGGATTTGTTCTCACAAATCACTTGTCACTTGGACAATTTTCACGAAAGAAATGATATCACGCTATGAGGATACACGGAGCAATACCTTCTTTAGCCAATTGATAAATATCAAGAAAAAGGGTTCATTTGCGGAGAACTTTGAGAAATTCCAAAGATTGAATATAAAGGTAACAAATATTCCAGATGAGCACCTGATTGATGTATTCATAGGAACTTTAAATGATAACATTCAACATGAGGTTCACCTTTGGGAACCCAAATCATTGGAGAATGCGTTCAGGGTGGTGAGAAATGTTGAAAGTAAAAATATGGCTATGGATACTAGAGGGACCACTCCTAACATCTAACGAGAGAATAATGTTCCTTCTTCTAAACCACCTCAACCTACAAGGTTGACACATCAACAATTGGAGGAAATAAAAGAAAAAGGTTTATGCTTTAATTGTGACAGTGAGTATAGTAAGGGACATACGTCTGGTGAGAAGAAATTATTCTAGATAGATTGTGAAGAGGAAGAAGAACAAGAACCATCTCAAGATGAAAATGTAGAAGAGATTTTTTCTGAAGAGTTGACTCCCACCATATCATGTAATGCATTGGCTATAATTAACACTCCTCAAATCCTCAAGATCGAAGGACATATCAAAAAGAAAAATGTAATAGTCCTAATTGATTCTGGTAGTACTCATAATTTCATTCACTATAAATTAGTCAAAGCTCTCAATTACTTTATATATCCAGCACCATAGTTTCAAGTAATAATTGAAAATGGAGGAGCTATCAATTGACAGGAAAATTCCATAAGATCAATCTTACTATGGGGGAATATGTAATGAATAGTCCAATAATTTCTATACCCATGGGTGGTTTTGATGTCATACTAGGACTCCAATGGTTACAATCATTGGGAACAATGGATTTTAATTTTCAAGAAATTTTCATGAAATTTTCATTGGAAGGAAAGGAAATTGAGTTAAGGGGTATCATAGGGAAACCTAGTAAGGTTATAAGCTCTAATGGCATGAAAAAATTATTGAAAAATGGGCATCAAGGTGTAATTGTACAACTATGCTCACTATATGTTCAAACATCTAAGCCATCTATTCCCCTAGATCTCCAAGGGATTATTAATAAGCATTCCAAAGTATTTGAAGATATTCCCAGAGGTCTTCCACCCACTTGTGATCATGATCATGCTATTCACCTAATTTCTGGGAGTGTTCCTCCTAACATCATGAATTACAGATACCCTTATGCCCATAAGAGTGAAATTGAGCATATGGTTGAACAAAGTTTAGAGGTTGGCATTATTAGACCTAGCCAAAGTTCTTACTCTGCACCAGTGATAATGGTACACAAGAAAGAGGGTTCATGGCATATGTGTCCAGATTATAGAGAGCTCAACAATATCACCATTAAATATAAGTTTCCCATTTCCATCATGGATGAATTTTTAGATGAACTACATGGAGCAATCTACTTCACAAATTTGGATCTTCGTTCAGGGTATCATCAAATTAGAATGAAGGAAGCAGATATCCCAAAAACAACATTCATAACTCATGAAGACCATTAAGAATTTTTGGTCATGCCTTTTGGCCTTACAAATGCACCTTCCACATTCCAAGGGTTGATGAATTCCATTTTCAAGCCCTTCCTTCTAAAATATGTGTTAGTATTTTTTGATGATATACTAATCTATAGCAAGTCTTGGGAGGATCATGTTCGACATGTTGACAGGGTGCTACAACTACTAAAGGAGCAATAGTTATATGCCAAACCATCCAAATGTTTATTTGGGGTGAAGGAGGTAGATTATTTGGGTCGTATTGTATCTCATGAAGGTGTCAAGGTAGACCCTAACAAGATTAAGGCCATGATGGACTGGTCGACTCCCAAAACATTGAAGAATCTTAGAGGATTTTTGGGTTTAATAGGTTACTACTGCAAGTTTGTTCAGAACTATGGAAGAATAAAAACACCTTTAATGGCACTAACTAAGAAGGATGCATTTTCATGGACTCCAAAGGAAACTCAAGATTTTGAACAATTTAAAGAGGTGATGTGCAAATCTCTTGTCTTGACCACACTAGATTTCACAAAAACCTTTATTGTGGAATGTGATGCCTCAGGAAATGGAATTGGTGTTATTCTAATGCAAGAAGGAAGGCCCCTTTCTTTTGAAATTCATCCACTCAAGAGAAAGGACTTACACAAACCCATTTATGAGAAGGAAATAATGGCAATACTACATGCATTGAAGCAATGACACCCTTACCTAATAGGTAGTGACTTCAAGGTAAAAACCAGATCATGATAGTCTTAAATAATTCTTCGAACAAAGACTATATTCAGAAGAACAAAAATGGGTGACCAAGATGTTGGGTTATGATTTTAAAATCATCTACAAAAAAGGGAAGCAAAATGTTTTGGCAGATGCACTCTCAAGAAAGGATGAAGATGTTGAGGCCTTTCTTTGTGATATCTATATCATCCAACCTGAATGGATAACAGAAGCAAGGGATGAATGGAAGAATGAAGAAAAAGTGTGGAATCTCATTCAAAGGTTGTAGCAGGATTCTAATGCATCATATACATTTACATGGAAAAATGATTCACTATGGTACAAAGATCAAGAAGGAATTTTTTGGGATGGTCTTAAAACTAATGTTCAAAGGTTTTTGGTAGAATGTTTGGTTTTCCAACAAAATAAGGTGGAAACAATTAAAACCCCGGGTATTTTACAACCATTAGCCATCTCAAGTTAGCACTCAGAGGAGGTTTCCATGGATTTCATCACGGGGTTACTAAAGTCTGAAGGAAAGAGTGTCATCATGACGATTGTTGATAGACTTACCAAGTACACACACTTTTTTGCACTCTCTCATCCTTTCAAAGACAATATAGTTGACACTACATTCATGGAGACAGTTCAAAAGCTACATGGAAACCCAAAGATTATTGTAAGTGACAGAGATCCCATGATCCAGATTTTATGATTAGAATGAAAATGAATACATAGTATTATTATTCTTAACACAGAGACACAAGAATAACAAAGATACAGTAAAACTGATTTCTATTCAATAAGAAAATGTGATGAAACTGTAAAATGCAACGGAAAAAAAGCTTGCTAGAATGGTGGTAGCTTATCTATGAGAAGAGATGTGACAGATGCACTCATTCAAAAGAAGATGGTTACAATGAGGTTCTCCAAGCTTTTTTTACAATAAACAAGAATTTCAAAACACTAGACATCAAAAAACCTAACCCTAGGAGATGAAGCGCCAAAATTCATGTTGGCCCCGTTGGGGTAAGCTAGTACATCAAATTCTCGGGGTCGTAACTTTTTCATATGATCTCTATTTTAGGCGCACGATATCTCGTTGGAAAGGTCTATATGTGGACTACACATGTTCCAATTAGATTCTAAATTCAACCACATATGACTGTGGTGATCCCTAAAAATGTTGTTTAGGACCTCAAAACGGCCCCGTAAGTCAGGGACCCGAAAACTAGGAAACAACTGACAAAATGAGCTAGTTGGAATAGGTGGAAGGCCACTGACATCCATATGGATCAATCCTCCGACATTAGGAATCAATAATCTCCATTGCATTGATTTCCCCCATCAGATGAGGAAATTTGTGTTGAATTTGGCCCCGGGTGAGCCACTTGCCTTGGTGCAGGAGTTGCCTTGCTTTGATAACTCAATAAACTTGGATCCTTTGCTGGAGAGTGCCCTTGACCTATGTGTCCACAATATGATCATTGGATTCCTGTTGCATGCAATCATGGTTGATCTCTGTTGGTGTCAATTGTTCTCCTATCTCTGAGGTGTCCAACAATGGTGGTAAGTATGGCCAAAGGTGATGGTTTAAGGTCCATAACAGAGTAGGAAAATCTTTCGATGGGGCCCTGTAAGGCGTTCTTTCTGCAAGTGTAACCACACTTTGTCTCCCACCTGAAATTTGTGTGGCACCTGGTGTTGATCATGGCACTTCTTGTACTTGGAATTGGACTTCTTTAAAATATCTTGAACCTATTGGCGGATGTGATGGATCCACTGAATGAACTGGGAGGCTTTGTCAACTTTAGTTGGAGAAGGTGATGAATCGGTCGGGGTGGTCAGAAGAGGTAGTGAAACATCCATGGGACCCAATGGTTGGAATCCCAACCCAAACTGAAAGGGGTTGTGGTCGTTTGAGCTATGTAGGGCTTTGTTGTAGCTATGATGAACATAGGGAAGACTCTCATCCCATGTGCAGGTGTCCTTGGAATTTTACATGCGCAGGATATGCACTATCAACTGATTGATGACCTCAGTTTGGCCACCTGTATGGGGGTGGAAGGCAGTGGAATTAGTGAGCTTGGTGTCCAACAGTGACCAAAGGCTCGAACATAATGTGTTGAGGAACCAACTGTCCTGATTTGAGACAATGGTTTGTGGGATTCTAAAATGTACCCAAACTCATTCAAATAAGAGCTTGGTAGTGGCCTCTGTTGTGATGCTCTTCTTGCAGGCAGCCATGATCGCCATCTTGGAAAAGCGATCAACAACCACAAAGACACAGTCGATTCCCCTCTTGGTGGATGGAAGACCCAACATGTAGTCCATTGAGATGGATTCCCATGGCCTATCAGGAGTAGGAAGGGGGGTGTACAAACCATGTTTCTTAGTGGTCGGTTTGGCAATATCATAGGAAGTGAAGGACCTGAAATACTTGTTGACATCTTGTCGAAGTTTTGTCCAGTAGAAATGTTTCTGCAATATTGCCATTGTATTTTCAACGTCGAAGTGTCCTGCCACCTAACTATAGTGAGATTCCCAAATCATCTTCCCTCACTCACTTGATGGAATGTAGAGATGGCCCAGTCGACACAATATCCCGTCTTGAAGATAGAAATTAGTGACAACTAAGTTTGCACCCAACATTTGGTATGTGGTGGCAAAGTTAGGGTCTATCTTATAGAGGTTGGGCCATCCATAGGTCTCATGGCCACAAGATTCTAGCATTGTGGTGAGTTTCATGGTTGGAGGTCAACTGAGGAAATCAATGGCTCAGTTGGTACTTCATGTTTTATACTTGATGTTGAGGTGGAACTGTGGAAAGTATGTCGACCACTTCTGATGGCGGTCATTCTACAATTTTCCTTATGTCTACATGAACTACAATGGTTTATGATCTATGTGGATTATTGTCTCCTTCCCGAGAATGTAATGTCTCCACTGGTGGCATGCTTTCACAATGGAGTACATTTATTTGTCATAAGTAGGGTACTTACATACAATATCTGATAGTGTCTCACTATGATAGGCCATGGGGTGGTCGTGCTGAGTGAGAAATACACCCACAACATAGTTTGAAGTATATGTCTCGATCTCAAAGGGTTGTTGCAGGTCTGGTAATGAAAGTACTGGGGCTTAGCACAAACGTATTTTTAAATCATCAAATGATTGTTTTTGGAGAAGGCACCACACAAATTTTTCCTTACCTCCACCCTTGGTTACTTGGTTGAGGGCCCATGCAATATGGGATAATCCCAACACGAACCTGCGATAGAAATTGGAAAGGCCTAAGAAGATTTGAAGCTCAGTGAGTGTGGTTGGGGATGGACAGTCACAGATGACCTGGATCTTGGTTGGATCCACATGCACATTATTTTGATCCATGATGTAGCCTAGGTACTAGACCCTATCCATGCCGAAGGATCATTTTTCCAAGTTGGAATATAGCTTGTGATGTCGTAGGGTGTGTAGAACCTATTGAATATGCTGCAAGTGTTACGCCCAAGTCTTGTTGTATCTGAGTATGTCATCTAGATACACCACTACAAAAATATTGGTGAAAGGTCACAGGATATCATCCATCATCCTCATGAAAGTTGTTGGAGAATTTTTCAAACCAAAGGGCATGACCAACCATTCAAAAAGGCCTTCTTTTGACTTGAAGGTAGTCTTCCATACATCCATCTATTCTATGGGGACCTAGTGGTAGCCAGAATTTAGATCAATCTTACTGAAATATTTGGCCCCCTTAAGCTGATCAAGGATATCATCGATTCTAGGAATTGGGTACTAGTTTCTGAATGTGATTTTATTTAGGGTCTGGTAATCAATGCAGAGTCATTAGGTCTCGTATTTATTATGCACCAGCATGATTGGGCTTGTTGGCCCTTGACCAAGTTTTGGGAGATCCTTGTTCAAGTTTGACCAATTTTGGGACTTCGACAGTCTATCGAAGACGGAGCTCAAGACAAAGCAGAGATTGCAGGATCTTGGCCCCTTTTTGGGTCCTTTTTGGGTTTTGGGATAATGTAATGGGTATGGGATGTCGGCCATGGGCCTATTTTGTAATGTATATATAGATGTCTAGGCAATGCAAGAATAGTAGTAGATAGAAGAGGAGCTAAGTGCTAGATCTATGATTTGTAAATGGTCTGTGCATATTGTGAGAATCTTGCAGAGCTAAGTGCAAGAGGTTGAAAAGGGTTGTGAAGTGCTTTGTGCTACAACGCAAGGAATAAGGATCTAGTGAGCTACGTAGATCTTTTTTCCTATGAAAAGTAGGGTTTTGAGGCTCTGTGCATGTAACCCATTGAAGAAGATAACAAATAAGAAGAGTTGGTGGACGTAGCCCCAAGGTGAGGGTGAACCACGTAAATACCGTGTTATTCTACTTTGTGCGATGTTCTGATGTGTTTATGCATTGTCTTACTAAGTGCTATGAGATATATAGATAGATCTATTTATGCTTTGTACTTATGATGAATCTAGATGTTAGATCTGACATAGGTGAATATGCTTAGTGCTTGAATCTGCTATATCTGATCCAATTGTGTATGCTAAGTGCCTAAATACAGTAGGTCGGAGTGAATGCTGCGATGCTCTGTTTTTCCTACAGAGTAAATATTGGTTAAAAAATGATGAACTAACGGTGATAGCTCTCTATCAAGTATTATATTCATAGATCTGTGTCCCATCTAAGGTTGCAGACACTTGAGTCCTGCAACCACCCCTACTTCTACCTCGGGTGAGACTTCATCTGCTTTGCAGGTGTTTCCGAAAGGGCCGGTAGTTAGGGATTTTTTGGTGCATTGTTGTAGAATTGAACCTTGGGTCTTCCCCTATGCCAACAAATGGTTCCGTTGTTGGGAGATGCCAGAAGGTGCGACCTTCCCGAACATCGAAACTTTTGAACCATTAGCTGTGAAGTTCAACACACTATGGTATTCTAGCGACATGAATAAATAGTGGCAATCCAATGTTGTCTTCCATACCTACTACAACCAACTGAAGATAGCCATACAGTCTGACCCTCGCATGACTCCAAATACCCTACACAAGTTCATACCATTGATGAAGTTCAGCGCAGATTGAAATTTTATTTACATCACAGCGTGCACTAAAGAACACAAGCAACAACTTCAATCATACTATAAGCTAACATAGGAAGACTTAGAGGATATCACCAAGGCCTGGTCAGCGGACCTCCTCATTCCAGCAAACCCTGTAGAGATATCTGACATTGACAGCCCATATGTTGCGCAGGATACACCCGGACCTAGCAGAACAAAGAAGACTGAAGAAGTACAAGAATTATACAGCGCATCCATGAAGAATGCATCCCTATCACCTGAGCAAGGAGGGAATGGAAAAGAGTTAGAAACCAAGGAATTTGAACAAAAACTAGAAGTCGAGGTTGATCCCTTAAATAAGAGGAAAGGTTTTCTTCCAAAACCTTCCTCCCAGAAGAAATCAAAGGCCTTCATGACAAAGAGGCAAACGTTCCTCACCTCAGATGACTTTGACTTCCTCATAGCATCCCTGAACGATGCTTTGATGGAAATAATAGAGAAACAAGAATCAAAGAAAGAAGATATGTATGATTGGGTTGAGACTGAAGTATGAGGAGTACAACATGCCTTACAATCTAGCTGAGAAGTCTTCACTGCGTCGGGAGAGCCATACTTGGGAGATGAGCCAACTCAACTCCACTGCCTCACTGATACAATTGAAGCTCATCTTAGATGAGTGCAAGAAGAAATAGTGCAAGCCACCTAGGATTTGGCACAAGTACATGGAGTACTTGTAGAGCAACGCAGTGCTGCAGAACGAGAAAATATTTCCCTCCAAGTGAAGTTTAATGAAGAAAAAGCACAACTACAACAAGAAAAAGACCAGTTGCTAGTGGAGCAAATCAAAGTAAAGGAAGTATTCGACAGATCACTTCACTCTGTGACAGTCGTCAAAGTAAAAGCAGAAGATCAAGTACCCAAGAAAGTAGCACAGCTTGAAGAAGTGATCCAAAAACTACAACAATGCATAGCATATTTAGAGCTATGCATTGTACCCAAGACCCCACAAGATGCCAGAGACCAAAGAGAAGAAACTTCCAGTAGCGCAGTTGAAAGGATAAAGGCTCTTACCTTGGAATGTAAGCATCTCATTGATCGCAGTTCCCTAACATATGAACGACTCACTGAGAGCCCAAAATTAAGAGCACCGAAGTCGCAACTCCAAGAGGAAAAGTACCATGTTGAGAAGATACAGGCACAGCTGAAGCCCCTGTCAGTGGTGGAATGAATGAAGCGATCCCAATAACAATGGACCTCCCAACAAAATATCCATACTATCCAAAGAAGAGTTATGGAGATAACTCAGAAACTCCAACCAGTACAAGAAAAGTCTTATCAATTATTTACAGAGGTAGAAGGCCAAGGAGAAGAGCTAGAGAAGTTTTCCACTACAACTGAACAACATCTAGAAGGGCCTATGAATGATGCAGTCATACAAGAGATCATAGAATAGAAGGCCATCACACGTCAGCAAGTTGAAGCAGCTTGAGGCGTTTGAAGCAGAGCTAGTCAAACCAGAGTGACTCGGGACGAGTCACATGTGAGTGTTCGGGGCCTGTTGGCCCTTGACCAAGTTTTGGGAGATCCTTGGTCAATTTTGACCAATTTTTTGACTTTGACAACCTGTCAAAGACGAAGCACAAGACAAAGCAGAGATCGCGGGATCTCGACCCCTTTTTGGGTCCTTTTTTGGATTTGAGATAATGTAATGGGTATGGGATGTCGACCATGGGCCTATTTTGTAATGTATATATATATGTTTGTGCAATGAAAGAATAGTATTAGATAGAAGAGGAGATAAGTTCTAGATCTATGATTTGTAAATTCTCCATGCATATTGTGAGAAGCTTGCAGAGCTAAGTGAAAGAGGTTGAAAAGGGTTGTGAAGTTCTTTGTGCTGCAACATAAGGAAGAACGATCTAGCGAGCTGCGCATATCTTATGTCCTATGCAGAGTAGGGTTTTGAGGCTCTGTGCATGTAACCCATTGAAGAAGATAATGAAGAATAAGAGTTGGTGGACATAGCCCCAGGGTGGGGGTGAACCACATAAATACTATGTTATTCTGCTCTGTGCGATGTTCTGATGTTTTTATGTATTTTCTTGCTAAGTGCTATGACATAGATAGATATATTTGTTTATTCTTTGTTCTTATGATGAATCTGGATGTTAGATCTGACATAGGTGAATATGATTAATGCTTGAATCTGCTAGATCTGATCTGATCCATGTATGCTAACTTCCTAAATATAGTAGGTCAGAGTGAATGTTACGATGCTCTGTTTTTCCTGCGGAGTAAATATTGGTTAAACAATGATGAAATAATGGTGCTAGTTCTCTATCAAGTATTATAATAACAAATTTGTGTCCCATCTAAGGTTGCAGACACTTGATTCCTGCAACCACCCCTACCTCTACCTTGGGTGAGACTTCATCTGCTTTGCAAGTGTTGCTGAAAGGGCCGGTAGTTAGGGCTTTGTTGGTGCGTTGTTGTAGCGTTGAAACCTGGGTCTGCCCTTATGCCAACAGGGCTCCCACAGGGCGATGAGTTGGGATAGATGTTCCCCTTGTGAAGCAGTTCTTTGATCTGTCACTTGATCTCCTCCTTCTATAATAGAGAGCGGTGGTAGACTGGCCAATTGGGCAGCGGTGCATCAGGGGTCAAGTTGATGGGATGCTTGACCTGGTAGTGAAGAGGTACCCTGGTAGGTGAGGAGAAGATATATTTGTATTCTACCATGACCTTGTCCACTTGCTTCTTTTGTATGGATAAGTCAGTCGCGGAGGCCCTGGATGTGGCCACAATCTTTCACTCACTCTGAGAGTGAATCACGAAGAAGAAAAACGTCCCTATATGAGAGATGACCTTCCTACATTTCTTGACATATATCAAGGAAATATCACTAGGTGGGAGTGCCTCAAGTATCCTATATAATTTCTTGTTCAAAGTAATAATAACACTTCGAGACCTAGAATCATATACAACATGACGTTTCCATAAATAAGGTTGGCCCAAAATAACATTACAG
>ML838734.1:2225-21303 GCA_009831015.1 Picea engelmannii
GCACTCACGAATTTATCCGTTAACAGTGGGAAGGGAATACTATCTTGTAATTGGAAGCAGTTGTGGCGCCTTTGAACATAGAACAAAGTTATTGATTCCTTGTTTCATCATAATTTTGGATTTAGCATGGCCTTAGGAAGCTGATCTCGCTACAGATTTTTTTCTACCGATTGGTTACTCTTCCAGTCCCTATAAAGAACGTTATTGATGCCTCCTGCATCTAGTTGTCACATCATTGAGTCCATGCTACCGCAATCCACCATATGTCTCATGCTCTTGTTCAAAGGAAGTCTATCAACCTGTGTTGGCCACTCCTCATAAATCTTGACTTTGCATGTCGGGCATACCCTCAGTTTGTCTCCGAATCACATGATACTTTGGTATTATCATGCACCCTAGCCCTACTTTCATCATTGGTAGGTCACCTTGAACTCAACAATTGACATTTCATCATTGGTCGTTGACTGGGTGGTTTCCCTTGTGTTCGACGACAATACATCTATTCACTCTTTGGGATTTGTGCAGTGTCTTGGATGCCATTAGCCTTATTGGTGGTTTCCTCACCTTTGTCAACAATTTTTCATCATTGGCTGCTATTCAGAGGGTCCTTTTCATGTACTGCTTGCATTTGGCACACATGAAAGACACATCGGGTCGTTGGTTCGTGAATATGTTCTTCGTTCGATCTCCACCAAATCATGAAGCTCCTGCTTTGTTCCTCATGTTGACTAGTGAGAGATGCCTCAATTCTCTCCTTTCATCGGGTCTCTTTCCATCGAATTCAACTCATTTGGCATTTCCTTGCATTGAGCATAGGTACGTTCCATTTCTGGAACTAGTTTTGCTTACTTGCGACACTCGTTCCCTCCTCTGTATCATAGCATTCATTTGTTAGGAAAAAACAAAAAAATATGGGTGGGAAGGGAATACTATCTTGTAATTGGAAGTAGTCGTGTCACCTTTTAACATAGAACAAAGTTATTGAGTGCTTGTTTCATCATAATTTTGGATTTAGCATGGCCTTGGGAAGCTGATCTCGCTACAGAGTTTTTTCTACCAACTGGTTACTCTTCTAGTCCCTATAAAGAACGTTATTGATGCCTCCTGCATCTAGTTGTCACATCATTGAGTCCATGCTGTCGCAGTCCACCATATGTCTCATGCTCTTGTTCAAAGGAAGTCTATCAACCTGTGTTGCCCACTCCTCAGAAATCTTGACTTTGCATGTCGGGCATACCCTCAGTTTGTCTCCGAATCACATGATACTTTGGTATTATCATGCACCCTGGCCCTACTTTCATCATTGGTAGGTCACCTTGAACCCAACAATCGACATTTCATCATTGGTCGTTGATTGGGTGGTTTCCCTTGTGTTCGAAGACAATACATCTATTCACACTTTGGGATTTGTGCAGTGTCTTGGATGCCATTAGCCTTATTGGTGGTTTCCTTGCCTTTGTCAACAATTTTTCATCATTGGCTGCTATTCAGAGGGTCCTTTTCGTGTACTGCTTGCATTTGGCACATGTGAAAGACACATAGGGTCATTGGTTCATGAATATGTTCTTCGTTCGATCTCCACCAAATCATGAAGCTCCTTCTTTGTTCCTTATGCTGACTAGTGAGAGATGCCTCAATACTCTCCTTTCAGCAGGTCTCTTTCCATCGACTTCATCTCATTTATTCTGGATATGGGACCTAGAGTTTTATGAGTACCTTGAGGCTTGCAGTCATTAGTGGCATGCTCTCTCGCCATTGACAGATGGGAATACATCAATGTCTCCTGATCACTGGATATCTCAAGTGTTCGACACCAACTCCTTTATTCACATTTGTAGATATGTACTCGGTGCCTTGATACCTACTTTCATTATCGGTAGGTTGTCTCGCATTTGTTAACGATATACTCCAATAACCGGTAATCAAATGATGTCTCATCGTGTTCGACCTCAACTCATTTATTCACATGATGTAGACTTGCACCATTGGCAGATAGTGTAGAAGACTTGAAGACATTAATATGTGGCCGCAACTTTCCTGAGATGTTGCTTCCATTTCATTGGACCACTACCTATTTGACTTCAGTGATCATGGGATATCAGATTGTACTCCATGGTATACAAATATCTTCAGATTGATTTTTGAGACTGGTTTCACTGGGCCTTGTTCGTGACTATGAAATCTTTTGGCATATAAATGCATTTGTATTTGCCTATTCATGGCAATGAACACTTTTTTGGTATATTTTTCACATGGATCTGCATTGTATTCTTGGCAACCATGTATGCAAAGTTAGTACATAATGTAATAAGCAATTGAGTTTGTCCAACTGGTTCTCTACCACTCCACCTCTGGGTTATTTATAATATATTTCGGTCATCACAGATACTCCTCTGATCTCACACATTAGGGGGCATCTGTTATAGCAAGATTTGCCTCACCATTGCTAACTTGCACAGAGGGCCTTTTTCCATTTCCCTATGCAGACTTTTCATCCCTTTTTGATGAATCCAAAGCTAAAAAATATACATTTTTCCACATATACGTTCCCTAACTGCTATGTAAGATGCGTATACACTTGTTTCTCCATTATAACTCGCGTATATCGGGATTTGTGCCAAAAAATACAAAATGAGGTCAGGTTTCCATGTCACGACAGAAGATCTCTGATTCTTGGCCTTCCATATACTGGAAACATTTCGACTCGGCCCTTTAGTTGCATTCTGGAGGCTATAAGAGCACAATTTCAAACTATGGAAAAAATGGAGAAAGCATTAAAATTTGAGAGAAAAGTTACTCTAGAGAAATTACTTCATATTGAGTCTGCATCCCTTTGTCCCTCAAGTCTGAACACAGTTTTCAGCCCCCAAGCTCTTCCCTTATTGTTGAGAGGACCTCTTTGCCTCTTTCTCATGAGCTTGCCTTTGGTGGAGGATTGAAGTGGTGGAGACCCAATTGGAAGGAACTTGGTTTCTTGGTTTCGAACCGTGCCGACACAAAAATCTATAATGTTGACACTTCTGCTGATCAATTATTAATAGAAATACTCATTTCCCATCCTATTGGTATCTTGCAAATATATGATTATTATACATGGGCATGTTTGTAATGTTTATTAATGGATTATGCTATCTGATGTGCTAATCCTTTTTATATCATCACTAGCTACTTTCTTTGCTTGTTTGTTGAGAACTTCTTGCAGGTATAAATCTTTGGGTCAAACTGCTCAATGGTGGAACATCATCAAACGTTGGATCGAGGTAGGCCTCTTTCTATTGCACATTAGTCTATATAGCATATGTTGGAATTGAGTTGATTTCTGCAGTCACATCTGTCTATTGTGGTTTACCCTTGGCCATAGAGAGTTTTCCCTTTGTAACACTCAAGTAAAATGATCTATAACTGACCCTTTGGAGGAGTGCCAGGATCAAATAATTATTGGAAACTAATCACCCCCAGATTCAGATCAATGTATGTGGGCTACAATGGATAAAATTATGTATATATGTGGGTAGTAGAAGAGAAAGTTGTGTACCTGTAAAAAGGATCATGAATGATCGAGTAAATGTTGCTACTAGGTCCTTGAAGTATGAAGAAAGTCTATAGGTCAGCATCTCAGAGTTCCAGGTCAGCTACAAAGGCATTGGTATGGTTGTATGCTTGTTTTGATGATTACTTCTTGTCATGATATGGTGTATGCTTGAGGAATACTTGGTATGGTTGGTTTCATATTTGGATATGGTATATCTTGGTTGCTTGGATGAGTGTGGAGCACTCTTATATCTAGTTCAACATATGATGTGGTTCTTATAGTTCATATCTTTGAGTTGAATATACATGGTTGAGGCATATTCATGTTGTATGGTGGCATATGCATGAGAGACATGCATTGGTTCCTTGAGATACTAAATTGATGATATGATACATATTTGCATATGGTTGATGGTATGATATATAGTACAGATGATTAATGATCTAGTTCATGATTCACTATTCCTTATTGATGTATCTTTTGTTCATGATTGATGCATGAGATATTATGTATGTTGGTATACCATTGATACAAGCGTTAGTTGACTGATGAGAAAATACACGTTGATGAGACAATGATAGTGACATAGACAGTGGAAGAGACATAGTGGTAGTGACAATGATAGTGACAGAGATAGAGTGCCAAATATAGTGGCAAAGCCACAATGGTCGTGATAGTGGAAGAGTTTGTGATAGTGACATTTGGTGTAAACTTATATTTCAAGGCGACAGGATGGGGCAATGATAGGTAGTTGTAGCCACCTTTTGGTTGGAGCCGGAGAACTGAGAGGGTTGTAACCTCCTTTTGGTTGGAGCTATAGAATTCAGGGAGTTGGATCTTCCTTCAAGTTCCAGCCTGAGAATAGGGGGTTGGAGCCTCCTTCCAATTGTAGTTGGAGAATCAGGAAGTTGGTGCTTCTAATGAATGTATTCTTTTGATATATAAGAAAAACATTATGTGGTTTTCTCCCATTTGGGTTTCCACGTAAATTCTAGTGTACTGTGTATCTATTGTGAAATGACATTGTTTATGATTATATTGTTGATGACATATTGAATGTTAATCATAAACTTTTGAATATTATTAAAGAATATATTTTTGTTAAAAGTACTAAAAATGCTCATTACTGATTCACTCCCCCTCTCAGTAATCCAAAAATCTTCGTCTTCTCCATATAAATAAGTATTTATATATGAAACACTAAAACCACCTGAATTCATATGATTCATAAAATATTGATGAGGGTCAAACCCTTTCACTTGATTCACCAAATTTAAACTATATTGGTCGAACTGGACTGCATATTCATTAATTTTTGAAGCATTTATGACTGTGATTTTTCCAATTTTCCATGGCAATAAAATGAATTGCTTTTTCTTTCTTTCATAAAGGAAATTGGCCTAAAGTTTGTATTGTTTCCAAACTTCAATCACAAATATTCTATTTGAAACATAATATGAAAGATAAATTGGGGCTTCGTGAGAGCAATACACTCTAATTATGCTGTAATGTTCATTTGATTAAAAAATTCCCCTTTTGTATAAAAATGTTGCCTCTTCCAATGATAGTCTTGAAGTACCATTTCCATACATTATTTTTTTGAAATAAGAAACAAAAAAATCATAGACTTCATAAAAATGATACATTGCTTTCTGCTTCCACAAAATAGGGTACCACATATGAACAAGGTCTACTTTACAGTGACCTGCTTTTCTAAACGCAGTACTTGGAATACATGACAATATACAATAAAAAATATCAAATATGTAGACATATATAATTTATTGTCTCTCTTAAAATTGGATAATTGGAATGATAATTCTGAAGAGATAATTTTCGATTAGTCGAAAATTGCTTTCTTTTGGACAGAAAAGTATAAAATATAAAGAGACAGACGAGTAATTGTAGCAGTGCACTCTTGTCCAATAATCCTAGCAAGAATCCATGCCATATATTGATATGGTTTTCTCAATTGACTAACTTGTATTGTTAATGTATCCTCTGGTATTGTTGTGGGATCTTCAAGATATTGCGGCAATAAGTCTCAACCGCTGTTTCTAGATTTCATGAAATCCCTGGATTATTCAGCGTCGAAGGTCATTATTGGCTCATGTAACCTGATAAATCTACCGAAAGTTGATGGAGACAAAGAAATCAAAGACTGTCCCTTAAGCTGAATGATTCTTTGGTTCTTCTTGTAATTATTTGTGCACCATATAACAAGTTCTGTAGCATCAAAGACTTCCGGAACACACCCCGCCTTAGCAATTCCAGATATCCAAATATCGCTAGTATCTCTTTCTTGAGGTGACAATGTAGAGTAATGTTTATAATCTCTAGACCAGTGATATTTTATATCTTCTTGCACGAAAATATTCAGAGTATCCCCATATAAAATTTCTTTACTCTTGGCCATCGTGCTTTAGAGTTGGTGAACTATCTACAATCTTTCTAATCATTAATACCAAAGTAACCCTTTTTACATAATAAACCCTGTAAATCTTTTTTCAAAAGAACACTTAAGGAGAATTTAATTTGAATTTATTGAGGATAGTCTCAAGAAAATTGCCATTAATAACGGTCCTTTGGTAATTAACCATTTATTATATCCAATAAGATTTGTATTTAATGTTACTTGGGGAACATGGCAAAAGAAATGAGGATATACACCACAAAGCAGTGAATCAAGGAAGAAACAATTATAAAGGAAAGAAGTGGAGTAAGTTCAATCCCGTAGTAAGATCTAAAAATATGGCTAAGTGTTGCAAAGTGGGCGGAGGAAAGAAAGAATATTCTTAAAACTTGTGATATAATCTCCGCCTCTGCGATAGAACATTGAATTGACTAAGTATTGTAAAGTGGATGAATGAAGGCTCAAATATGAAATGAATTAGTGACTCAAACCCATGGTAATAACACTTGGAAAAATTCTAAGTATGGTGCGATACGAGGATCATGGAAATTTGGAGTGCAATTTGATAATGATGGAGCTTCAGACTTGAATAAAAATGTATGATCAACCTGCGAACCCGTTGTTCCATGAAAAAACTCAAGAAATCACTAAGTGTTGGTGCAAAATAGATATGACGGAGAGGGAAGGTGCAATTTGAATGGCATGGAACTTGAAGAGAAGTGTTATGAACTCGCGAGAAATAATTTTTTTTCGAGGTGTGGGAAATGAGATTTACAAGAGTGGGACTTATAAAATACTTAATGAAATTTAAGATCAACAAGACCACAAGTGGTTTCATGAACCATCTTCACTTGATTTTTGAACCCCCCCCCTTAAGGTGCATGAGATTTTTGTTCTGTTGCAAGACATGTATTTACTTGAGTTTGAACTCTTTGGTATACTTGTAATAATCGCTTGGCTGTTGATGAACATTGCCAAGGATCGATCCACTCATAGTGAATCTTTAATATTGCAAGTTTGTTTCTCTTAGAACATTTGTCTGATGGTTGATTCTTCTTGCCATAATGTTGACAAGGATGGATATCATAACACTGATTCTCCTTGTGACCAACTCGATTGCAATGTTGGCATTTATCATTCTGATGCTAAACTTGAACAGGTGAAGTCGAGACTTCTTGAAGGAATCCAACACTTTGGAACTAGATTGGTCTAGAATAATTGGGAATACGAAAAACAACTTCCATATTGGAATATTTGGGAATATGAAAGGAAACTTCCATATGAATTGCATGAAAATGAATGAGGTAGCATTAACCATTGTACTATAAATATGTAGCATTGGTGTGAGTACAATTGAATTGGATTTATCCTTTTTCGTAAGTTGCTTGTCTCATTTCATATTGTATTTATTGTGCATATTTTTATCAAGAATGTCCTTCTTATGGGCATGTTAAAGCTCAATTCTACAATATATGTAACACAAATAATATTCATAACTTGTTAAGTCATGAAAATAAAAAAGAATAGTAAAATTTATTTTCAATATTTTTGGTTATAGAAACATAATGTTAAAGCATATCGATTAACCATCTAAATTTTTACGATCTGATAAACCAAAGTTGATCTCAATGATGAGAATCATCATCATCATATAAAATTTTACTTTTCATCTCTATATATAATTTTATCATTAAT
Source organism: Picea engelmannii (assembly GCA_009831015.1). NCBI lineage: Eukaryota > Viridiplantae > Streptophyta > Pinopsida > Pinales > Pinaceae > Picea > Picea engelmannii. The sequence continues at coordinate 9,866 of ML838734.1, forward strand.
AATAATAATAAGTTTTAAAAATAATAATCATTATAAATTTCTTGTTGTCGTGTTCTTTTTTATTGATGTTAATTGTCACAAGTGAAATTAAAGATTATTTTTCATGCACATGGAAAAAATTGAAAGCATGATTCTATTACATATGAAAATTATTATATAAAAATGATTTTAGTTACAATGAGAGTGCTTGATTTAGCTCCAAGGTTAAATCTATAATAGTTAATGAGTCTATTAGGGTGGTTGCCGAGCTTTTAGTTTTTGTGTGTGTGGGTTTTCATAGTTGGTCATCGTAAAGCTTGAGATTTTTTGGAGATTGAATTGTGTGTGATTTTTTGAAACATCTTACATTTCAAATGGACACTTCACCCATCATCAAAGACACAAAACTATAATAATGATGGAAAAGAGCATGTCCCTATCACGATTATAAAGGACATAAAATATAATAGCCATTGTGGAAATTATTAAAATAAACATAAAAATAATAAATTATTAACTAAATATCAAAAATTAAAATTCGAAAAGGGTACAAAGGTGAAAACATATTTATTTATCTAGAAAATTAGGATTATGTAAAATTTGGATGAGTCAATGCATAATGTTATCACAAGATTTGTACTTGTGCAAATCCCAACACGAGTACCCAAATCTAGCGTAACTATGGAAGATCCTACCATTATCACCTTGGCAAGAACTTCCCTTGTTTTAGTGATGAAAAAGGTTTTTAACTTACAACAATACTGAGAGTTGGGGGTGAATCAATATTTTATCAGAGATTTTGATTTTATTTCCTTTGTAACAATTTAAAGATGTTTATAAGTGTTTACTTAATCAACAATACACGCAGAATACAAAAAACAACACAAAAAACACATTACACTAGAAATGTTACGTGGAAACCCAATGTGGGAGAAAACCACATAACATCTTTCTTTATGTTCTTCTGCAAGAACCAACTTACAATTTACAATTATTCAACTTGATAGGCACCCACATGTTGCAAATGAGGACACCAATCCACTCATGCACCAACCTGTCACAAACAATGAGGACACCAATCCTCCCAGGCACCAACCCGTTGCAGATAATGAGGACATCAATCCTCACAGGCACTAACCTGAAACAAATAATGAGGACACCAATCCTCAGTAGCTTCAACTCACCCTAGCACCACCTTGCCACCCTAAAATTAGTTTAAGAAATATTTTTACAGAACTAAACTTTTCTCTAATAAAATTAATCTGATAAGTCTTCCATTCAATTTCGTTGAACAATTATAAATCAATTTTTCTTCTCTTTTCATCCACTCATCACTCAAACATAGAACATCCCTATTTACAATGTTTTTACTTGAGTTACCCTTCCTGTATATGGATGTGTGACAGTTACATTGTGGACATATTTTGACTAGATCAAATTCCTGTTAGTTACACTCTTTCTAAATAAAGTATGTGGACGCATGACCGTTACATTGTGGACATATTTTGACCAAATCAAATTCCATTTAGTTATACGTGGACAAACTTCTATTCTGGAAATTTTGACTAAGTCAAATGGACCAAACCTTTCTTGTTTTATCAAATCGTTCATTGTCGCAATAATTCACATTCTGGTTTACAAAGCATCTACTGTGCAAATAGAATAAGGGCGCAAGACACAAATCACAAGTTTTCAACCTGTAAAACTTGCCTTCCAATATACTCACTTAGTCACCCCACCAGATTATGATCTTGCCCTTGTGACTCCAAATTTTCACTCATCCCATCGTAGTCCACTCTGTCACTCATCGCTTTTCTCAAGGCACCTTGCGATCTTTGCATATCCTTCATTTCACTAATTTACTCTGCAATCGCGGACAAGAGAATTTGTCACAGTCTAATTTACTTATGATTTGTGTCGTAGTTCATCCTCCTGTTCTGCATGCACTCTTGGGAGACTCAATCACTTTCATAATTTATTTTTTGTCATTGATCCCTTCATCCTTTAGTCCCTTTGCACAATTTTTTTTCAACCTTTCATGATTACTTATAGAAGTTCCATTTCATGTGGATTTGCGATAGTATAGTAGAATTAATCCTTCCATGCACTTCCTCTACCTATGCGCTAACTTTGCGCCATAATGTCTGTGCGCCATGTTGACATCATTGACAACATATGCTAAACCCCCCCCCCCTTTTTCATTGATGGAAACTCTATTCTTGAGCTGCTCCCCTTTTCAGTGTGTTCCTCTGGCCTTCACTCCCCCTTGTTGTATGTTCCTCTTTATCAAAACTCTATTTTTCTCCCCTTTTGACATCAATGGAAAAGGGATATTCCCTACTAACTATGCACATATTGAGAGTGACTCCCCCTATCTAAATGTTGTATTTACTGCTGCTCAATTTCTTGCACTGCTCCCCCTTGGGGCTAGACAGGTCTTTCAATAGCCACCAACCTATCATGAAGGTTATGCACCTTAATGAGGAGTGGGAAGGACTCCCAAATTCTCTCTGAGGTACTCAAAGGAGTCCCTAGGTAATGTATTGGTAAATATACCTATGATATGCTCTTTGGAAGGAACACATTCTATTTTAACCACCTGATCCTGAACCTATTCTCTAAGAAAGTGATACGTGATGGGTATATTCTTAGTTTTAGAGTGTTCAACAAGATTTTTAGAGAGATTAATAACACTTGTATTATCACACATTATAGAAATAAGTTTATCACAAAGAACTTAAATATCCTTGAGACTGGTTGATGCAGACCTCCTACCTCGACAGAGTCCACTGACCTCCCGGTCACTGGATCATTCAAATCTACAAGATGAAGCAACTCTTCAATTTTCTGCTGGAATCCTGTTATCTGATCCACAAGTCCTTTATGAAACTCTGCTTGTGCGACTAAGAACCAAGAATGAGCCTCACTTCCTCACTACCACAGGTTGTGACCACACGCCCAAGAAAAAGGCGCTTCGCATTTCGGGACCTTGGGTGTTCTGCATACAAGCTACCCAACTCTCTTGAGTCCCAATCTCCCGATTGATGATTTCTTTCCAAGACCAGATCTAACGGTCCTGCGCTCTCCTCGATCGACGACTGCGATCATCTCGCGATTTTGTGTATCGGGGAAATGAACGTGAGTCAACTCCGACTCCCCATTCCCCGAATCTTCTGTGTCAGATCAACGGCTCCTGACGCTCCAAGATTCGACGGTTCAGATATTATTTCCCGAATTGGGACTTCACATTTTGAGACTTTTGGAGGCAGCTTCCTCCCTTCTCTCTTGATTCTCGATTCTTCGATATCCGCTCCAGATCAACGATCACAGTTCCTCCTGTGATCTGACGGCTTAGATCAAATCACGAAAAACTATTCCCATTGACTTCTTTGACGTGTTAGTCAATGAAATTCCGTTCTCTCACCACGCGTCCCTTCTCGATGGACGGCTAGGATCATTTTGGCTCCCAGCTCCCTGGGTATTTTCTCCTATATTCACCTTCATTTTATCAATGCCCAATCCTCCGATGTGTGTGGATCTCCACCACATGTCACCCTAGATGCAATGATCTAGAATGATTTTGCTAATTTTCCTCTCGTGAGTTTGCTCCTCTCCTCCTTGCAAATATTTTGATGTCTGATTTCCCAAACACCCCAGATTTGTCGCCACCTGTCACCTCCGATGATGGACGGTTCCGATCGTTTCATAGCTTTAGGACGTTTGATGAGTCCACTCTCCTTCTCACACAAGGATTAATCCTCGTGCGCTTTCCTCTGGATCCAATGACTGTTGGCCTTCTGTGCTTAGATCTGATGGCCCAGATCCGATCTCCTCCTGTGCGCATTCCTCCTATCTGGACTCTGATAAGACGGCCCAAATTTTCTCCTTTGCAATTGATCTACAACAGCTGTGCTCCTCCTCCTGAGATTTATCACTTACTTCCCAGACTTGGAATATTTCCAATGTTTCGAAGGCTACAACCTTCGATTCTTCTGCAAAATCTATGAATTTGAGTCGCGTTTGCGTTCTGGAAATGCTATCCCTCCTGAGCTTTGGTAATGGAGTTTGACCTTGGCTCTAGCACATACTTTGCGATCTGCGTGCAAACTTGCATTGTCTCTCCTGAGCTTACGAACTTGGAAATAGTTCGCCTCTACGCACACTCTTTTTGCTACCTGTTCTAAGCTTTCAGTTGGCTCAGTTTCTAAGGGACTCGACCCTCTGCTTCCTTAGAATACTTTTGGTGCTCCTCCTGGCACACTTTGCGCTCGACCTCCTGAGCTTTGGAACTTGAAACAAGTTCACTATGCACGTTCTCCTTCCACTTCGACTAGCCTTCAGACATATATCTCTCAACACTTCATCTGAGTTTTGGCTTAGTGCACTCCTTGCATAGGTCTTCCTCCAGAGTATTCAAAAACTCTATCCCTTTTCTCTCCTTGAAAGGGTGTAAGTTCCCTCCTGGAAACTTCTTCTCAAGCACTCCTTGCTGAGATTTCCAGAGTATTCGACAAATCTATGAGTGTCTTTTCCTTTGACACTTTTCTTTTCACAGAACTCAAGACATAGTTCTCTTGTGCACTCCTTTCACTCACTCGATGCCCACCTGACAGAGCTTCTACAGAACCTTCAGTAGTTCTGTTATGTGCTTCCTTTCCACAATCTTTCCTCTAGAGTGTTCAGTAACTCTGAGGCTCCTCCTTGAGTTTGTGAATCATTCTGGTGTGCCCTCCTGGCACATCCCCTCCTGATTTTGATTCGATATTCAGGTGTGCACTCCTTGCATTGTCTACAAAACTTCCAATGTTCTATTCTGCACTCCTTTCACAACCTAAACAAGCCAGAATGATAAAAAAAACTCAAAAAAAGGTAGAGGAATATATATTCCTACTGTAAACGAAACTTATCATACATATACAACATTCATTCATATGCATAAACACACAGAAAAATCGTGGGCAGGAAAAACTGCTTTGTATTAATAAAAAATGCTTGTACAATGTGTTTACAAAAACTGGACCGCTCAGAGTCTCAACTCTCTTCTCTCCTAAGACCTCCTAAGTCTCCTAAGACTCTTCTCTCCCTGAGATCCCCCTCTCAAGTATCTTCCTCTAATTATCAAAAAGGGCTCTATGAGCTTATCCTCTCCACTTCCTTAGTGCCATCACTATCTCAGTTATGACACCATACTTCTACGACTACATTACATAAATGGATGTCTAGACCTGACTATGATGTGGAATTGCTACAGGTAACCATTTAAGGCAACCCTATCCACTACATGTACAAAGGCGTGGCCTGACATTTATCATCCTTACAACACGATAATCCATATAAGATTATTTTAAATTTTTAAAAATAGGAGGGTCGACTTCTCTCCCTTTCTCCATTGCGCATCTACGTGTTGGCATGCTGGCGCATGTGCTGAGGTGTAGCGATGCTCCTGCATCACTGGTCTTTGTTTGAACATGCTATTTTGGATAAGTTTTTGGAATTTCATAGGAGCAGATTGCGCAACATTTTGGTAAAGAGAGTAGCGTGCATAGAAAGTAGCTAGTGCATTATCATGAGTCAGTGCGCAAGAAACGAGAGTTAGTTAGGAAGTTCTGGGACATTTTATCCACTTTGTAACCATGTTGTAAGAAACCTTAGCACTAATATAATACTATGGGTTTTGGGTATAAAGTAATGAAGTGAGAGAGTGGAGCCTGAGAATGAAGAACAAAAAGGGCAGAATTGGCTAAGTGTTCGAGTGTTTTTGAGTTATTATTGAGGTTTTCGGGAGTTAGGCTTGCACTATTGTTACACATGATTTTGGTCACTCTGGTGATGTCTCAACAATGGTGTATTTAGGCTCCCAACAAGGACTTTTTGCCTGAGAAAAGTGGATCCTGTCTTCTTCCAAAAACATATTTTTAAGATGAGTTCGTAGGCTGCCTATGGTATAGTGTGCGAGAATCCTTCATTCTCGTAGGCCACCCACACTTAGGGTGTGAACTCTTCACAGTTTGGTCCATAGATAGGGTGCTAACCTATTTTTAATCTTGGAAAGGAGAAGAGGTCACGAAGGTTCTAGAAGGGGATCTTCTAGAAAATGAGTTGGCATTCACATGGTTGTCATTCTACTGACTTCTCATATTTTGTGGGATCATCCTCATCCATTCAACCATCTCTCCTTCTCCTATATATTGAAAGGTTTCTCATGGAAAAAGTTAAGCAAGATTGAATGAAGAATGGGTGAAATAATTGTGTGAAGAACCCTGCTTGGACAGATGCTTGAAGACTCTATTTGGTCTATCAAGAGGAATTGGATCTTCTTCATGCAAGTACAGAGGAAGTGTGTGTGTTGGAACCAAGAGTCACTGAAAGGAAGCTTGCAACATCAAGGCGTTCAGGTTGTATCTTCTACTTTCAATTAATATAATATAGCGACATGTCACTTTCCCATAAAATCACTCTTATTTTATAGCATAACTCCTTGATTATATGCATAGGTTTACATTGAATATACTTTGCTATCTTCACTTTGGTTGGTTTGTGTTGTCTTGGACCTGACTTCACAAGAGCACCAGAGCGAAGCGTGAACAATAGAGACCTAAGGAAGCGATATAAATGTATGTCACTTATTCCTTCTTATCAGTAGATTCAATGACTACAACTTAGGGAAAGAGTTGTGTCCTGTTCTGTTTTGTTCTAGATCCAGGTGGATCTACGGAGATCTGTTAGTGTCCGCACCTACCAATTTGTCCGATAACAAAATTGACGACTCCACTATGGATACAACCCATTTTTGGTGGTTTTTCCTTGGCTATTTTCTCTTAACTTATCATTTTTCTTTCCGATCAATCTCTGAGTCTTGAGGAGACCCTTATAGACTCCCTGGATCCAGAAGTTCCTTAAAAAATATTGTCTTTTTTCTAAAATTTTCTTGATTTAAAGCCTTCTCATACTGCACCCTTTTGTAGCCTGCGAGAACCACTAAAGTTCGCACCCTGCTGTTTAGTTCAGTGTGAACTTCTTGCACTCTGCCTATGTCTAGCCTGCGAGAATCCTTGATTATCACACTGTACCCCACTGCCAGCCTGTGAACGCACTCACACATTTTTTGGATTAAGTCTTTTGTGTCCTTAGATGCCCAAGTTTGTTTGTGTGTCTAGGAAGAACTTCTCTGGCCAGTGATTGAATGATTCTTGGCTTCAAATCTCGTGAATGATTAAGTCCTTCTTGATCATGTTTTCTCAATTTTTACCTCTTGGCCTTTTCACAACAAGGGTATAATCTCCAGTTCTGAAATACGAGTGCTTGTTTGGTTGGGAGCCTTTGATCGGTTTAAAAGTTGAGATCATTTTTTCTTTTCAATTGCTTATTACTTGGCAAAATTGGTATCCATATGCATTTCAAGAGACTAGTCTTATCAGTTTGTTATTTTTGTCTTCATTGAAAGATTGGTTTGGGTCTTTGTTGTGTATTTCTTTTTCGTTGGTTGCTTGTTTTTTTTCTTAGTTCCACACCTGTTGTTTGGTTTCTAATAAAAATTAAAGTCATTTTCTTTTTTAAGCATTTTTTTTCGAAAATATTGGCATTCAAGTACTGAAAAAGAACAAATAGGGAATTTGCTTTGTTCATGGTTTTTTGATATTACATTTCAAAGAAGATCATACATCGTAGTTTGTATTGTTCCAAAAAACTTCTCTTTCCCTCCTGTAGATAAGATTCATCGAACAAAAAAATTGTATCATTCATTCATATTTATGAATTTTTGGGTCAGAGTTTCACACAACATCGGTTTCAATTCTGTCTCCTTTTGAGTAACAACAACCTTTAATAACATTGCACAATTTTAAAATCCAACTAGTAACTTTTTCTAGGACTCTTTTACACCAACATTAGCTAGGCTAGAGATTTGGAATAGGTGAGAGATACTCTCCAAAACACAAAACACACAATAGTATCTTGTGATAAGGAGTGTCAAATTCCATTCGCAATTGTTTTTCCTAGGAAGCCCTTCTCACACAAGGGTCAAACCCGAGGTTGCATTGAGATTGAAAAAGTTACTCACCCTTCTTTGTTGATATCGGTGTAGAGATTGCATGTATTACGGGGGTCACTTGAAGGTATACCCACAATGATGAGTGGAAGCCTCTCAAGCTGATTTCAGGCTAGATACCCTGCCCTTGCGTGTGGATCGGACTGTTGACTGTTTCCCTAGGAATTATTTTTGTTGGTGGTAACCTTAGTAGCCTCCCTTCTTAGGGTGTTACACAAGGTGACTGTGAAGGGGCAAGTCTTCACGGTACCTGGAATTGACATCGGCCAAACTCACTCAGGCTCCTTGGAGGGTATACCCATGATTATGTGTGGGAGCTTGTACCAGGGTGTAAGTCCATTAAGTAGGTTGTCAACGTAAATTTTCCACCCTAGAACAACCCCTTCTTTTCTCATCGTCGCGAAGTTTGATTTCATCACCAACTGGTGACTTCGGAATTGGAAGGTCTTGTTTGCTTGGTTTTTGCTTCCTAGATTTTACTAGCATATGTTGTTTGTTTACCCAAGTTGGCCATAGAATTTCTTTCGTAAGATTCCAACTCGATCACAATTGAACCTCCATGCCGTTCACATAGAATGCAAGGCCTACCCCCAGAAGATCTGGAAGGTTCTCAACCCTTGCCTATCAACTCACTGGAGGGATCTCATCAACAGAGTGAAGTCCAATACGTCGCCACTCCACAAGTGGAAAGAACTAACTCTTTAGAACAGTTTCGAATTACCAATTCTTGAGAGGACTTCCGATTTCCTACCGACTCTGAGAGACGTATTATTCAAGTGAATTCTTCTGGAGATCTAGTTGTTCAGTCTTCTGGATCACCAACTGGACCTTTCATATGACATGAGGGTCACGATCCTTTTTGGACTACTGGCATTTTTAGATGATATCTCTTTGGCTCAGGAGCAGGTGTTGAGATCATTGTCACACTTGAGCTTCCCGAAACATCTGATCCATGCACACTACCTTTTACTACTGCATATTATTTTATTGGTACATACACTCCACCAACTGACCACATGTTGACTCTCCCTCTACAAATGGTCCATTACACAATGGTCCCGGATACTATAAGTCCTCACACCAGTATTACAACGGCTGGCCAAGCCCCCATTGGCACACCTCTTTCACCCAGAAACACCCCACCACTTCCACTCGGATATCATGTGTTGAATGCTTCTATTCCCGCTCCTACACAAATCTCATCCGGGACTCTTGGCGGTTCCACTCCTTCTGGGCACCATCTTCCCAGTTTCATTCCGACTCTTCCTCCACCCCCTTTCAGAGGACCTCTTCCATCCTTTATCGGAGGCACTGATCCTAGTGGCACCATCCCGTCTTTCAAACCTAATTACTAGATTCTTGTTGGTGGAAAATTCCACCATGGATGCCAAACTTAACCCCCTTTTGCAGGACAAATCCCAATTGGGACGCAACCCCCGATTAGAGGGAAACCCCTACTGACCCCACCTTATGGAAAAAACATACCTCCATCCTTGTCCCAGTATTGGAATTATCTTATACAACATAATCCTCAATCAACTAGGGGGAAACAACCTCAAGCTAGCTCCATTATACCCCCTAATACATGCCAACCATATCCAGGCACGTCTAATCCTATTTGGGGCTCGAACGCTCAACCCCATGCCCCTGTCCAAGGGTACAACCCTATGAATTACTTGCCTCCACACCAACCACTGAATCTCTCCGGATCTTCGCATTATATGCAGACTGCTTATGGTCCCACTAGTTTACCGATGGGACTCCCTCCCCAAAGTCACCAGTAACCACATGTGAATAAACAGTTACCTTTCTTAGCCACTCTGGACCTCCCAGATCTGTCGAGGATTTTAAATGATCTAATCTATCACTCTCCTCAATGGCCCGCCATACCAACCAAACTACCATCTAACATTCCTAAATTCAATGGTAAACTGGGAGAGGACCCGAACAATCATGTAATGACTTTTCACTTTTGGTGCTCATCCAACTCCTTGATGGATGACTCTATTTTTTTACACCTTTTTCAGAGAACCCTCATAGGTTACACTGCAAAGTGGTATATCGAGTTACCGTGAGGCTTCTTCACCGACTTCAAAACCCTCGCTATGGATTTCCTCACCCACTACTGGTTACCAAGTCGCTACGAAATGAGAACTGAGATTTTGAGTTCTTTCAAACAAACCAAAGCCACTCATATCTCTGATCACATTCATGAGTGGCGACGGAGACGACGTCTCATCAAACTCGAACTTCCCAATCAGTTGCTGGCAGAATGGTTCATGAAATCGTTCGTGAATGACATCGGTCGTGACATCGCCATGGGTGGAGTTTTCATAGAAGAGCAGGCCATCAGTCGTGCCCAATACCTAGACCTCTTTTACTCATAGACAGGTACTCTTTACGACTTACTACCTGATGCACCTCGTCCTTCTACTTCTACTACTTCAACCACTTCTGCTGCTTCTCATGCAACTGATGGTGTGATTGACACCTTCCATGCCCAACCTCATTCCATCCAAACCTCTAGCAACAACCCCAAATCCATTTTTTCTAGTGTTCAAAATGCTCCGTCTCCTACCCCTCCCACCGGTAGGACTTCTGAGGTAAACTCTGTCCAATCTACCCCTGTCGGAAAAAATAAATCCAAAAAAGGAAAGGGTAAGAACAAGGAGGATAAAAATAATCCACAAACTGAGAAAACCAAAACCCCACCTGTCGACGATAGGGATAAACGCAATCCTCGATATCCTTGTCTTATCTGTGGTGATGATCACTACACTAAATATTGTCCACGACGAGCCGAGGTTACTAAGTTCCTTCAAGGGACCACAAAACCACCCACTCCAGCCGTATTGTCACAACCCTTCCCTTCTCAACAATAGGCCCAATTGGTCATCCATGACCAACCTTCCTCCTCCAATACATCTTATGTCTTAATGTGTACAGGTGATTCAAAGCAGAATGACATCACACTTACCACTTGAGCCAAAGATTATTCTTCCTCCAAAGAGAAGGTTTATGTAATACCTCCTTCGGTGGTCCAACCATCTCCCATGACTCCACCTACCAACGGTCCTCTTCATCTCGAACGACCGAGCCTAGACACAGTTCTTCGCCCTCCTCCAAAGGGTGTCATTCAGAAATTGACTTTCAATCCTCATGCATGTGCTACCTAGAACTATAATATTGTTGAAGATCTGGCCCAAGCACCATCCATGATGTCATCCCTCGAAGTCCTTCAAAGTTTTCCTATACAACGGAAGGCACTGTTGAAAGTTATTGGTGGATTCGACCCTATGGATACAAATTTAATAATTTTTGACTTGGAAGATCACATTCCAAGGTTACCCCCTCAACTCGCATTCCAAATACAAGTCATTGTCTTCGACAAAAACATTTGTAGGACAATTAT